>VYZP01037829.1:23264-53650 GCA_013400635.1 Hypocryptadius cinnamomeus | reverse complement strand
TTTTTTCCCATTCTGTCTTGCTTTTTTTTTTTTTTTTTAATTTATTACAACTGTGACATTGAGCTTACCTGGGTTATTCTGGTTAGCAAGGCTCCTCCCTCAATCTCCAAGAATTGGTATTTTAATACAATACTTGCCTTCCACCTCAATGGATTGATGTAGTGCTTTTTCTAAATCACTCAGATGCAAGCTGGATCTCTTGCATAATTGTATCCCCTGCATTACACTCAGCCTCTGTGTTCATCTAGAGCCTATTAAAGTCTTGCTGATAAATAATGCAGATGGTATTATATTTACAGACACTTTCATATCTTAGACTACAAAATAATATCATCCAAGGAGACCACAGCATCAGCTAGGGGGAGGAAAAGCATTAGTCAAGCATCTTTGGTGGACTAAGCAATTCTGAGAACATATGCAAAAATTAGTATTTAGATTCAATGTGCACAAGGATTTTCCTAATGTTTTCTCAGCATGACCGTAGAAACTTTGGGAAAACACATGAGTTCTTAAAAATGGGAAAACACATGAGTTCTTAAAAATCAAACTGTTAGTATGTTGGGTAAAATCACATTCTCAGGATGTTTTGTTTGTACCATCAGGTATCTTATTTAATGATGTTTATGCTGCATCTAAGTTTGCTGTGGAAGGATTCTGTGAAAGTTTAGCTATACAAGCACTCAAGTTCAAACTGCAGTAAGTATTGAACCACTGGTGTAAAAGGCATTGATCCACTGGTGTAAATGGTATTGATCCACTTGTGTCAATTGTATTTTAGATAGTTTAAGATATATTCAGAGGTAGGAAAAAAATCTTTAAAGCTTGCTGCTTAACAGACTGAGAAGCCCTTGAAAACTGTACATCACAAAAGGCATAGAAATGCCCACACTCTTCACATTATATAAGCAAATAAAAAGATCTAGATGTTAGAATAAACACATTCTCTTGAACAGTTAAAGGCTATTTAGCTTTGGATAAAATACAGTTCATGCAACGCTTCTGAAAACAGATTCTTACATACAATATCACAGGAATAAAATTATAACTTTGACCTGTGATCTTTCCCCTTAGAGAGGATAATGGCCTTCTCAGGCAATTCACAGATTAAAAATGTTCAAGGGCTCATCAAGAGAGACTGAGCAAGTGCAAATCCATCAGAATGTTACAGGGTGAGATACCTGTACTGAAGGGAGGTGGGAGGGAAGTGAGAAGTGTGATGTACTATTCCTAACATTTTATATAGTATTTAGGAGCCCAGTCCTATTCATCACCTGTGGGACTTGAGGTTTGATTTGTCACATGTATATTCACACTCATGTAATTCTCCTACTATTCTTTGTGCAAATTCCAATAACTGGTAAATGTCCATTGCATCTCTGTGTGTCTAAGCATTTAGGCCTTGTGGAAAAAAAGACAGCTGCTGTTGTGGAATTTCAGAGACAGAACTGTGATTCTGCATATTGCTCTGCAAAGTCTGGAGGGATTTAAAATAAATGTAATAATACACAGGATATACCACAATTCATAATGAGATTTCAAGAGTATAAGACACAGCAAAAAGGAGGTTATAAAAGGAAGTATAATAAAGGAAATTCAAGGTCTAATGGGAAGAGTGATGCAAGAGAAAGGGCTTTAATTCCAGCAGTAGCTGGAATTCTGCTGTGAAGGTCAATAGCTTGATGTAGTTTTAAAGAAGAGCCTTTAGAACATCCCCTGAAGAACTCAAGTCCAGTAAGAGGCCCAATCCCAAAGAGTGTTTTGATAAACACAGTGGCTGGGTGTTATTTCTGCCTGAGAAAAGAACCAGGAAAAATCTGATCAGTAACTGTATTTCAGTGATTTGCTATAATACACTACTGGGCAAAATAAAAACTTTCAGATTTGGCAGCAGCCAGAATCTGTCCACCCACAGTAAAAATCTCTGTATTGTATTTTATTATTATGTAGTGGTGGGATATTAAATTATGTAACACTAACAGCTTGACAAAGAAAATCCATGTTTGGGCAATTCCCCATCTCTTTCAGCTACTTCTAGTATTATCATGAGAAACAAAGAAACCTACAAAGGATTTGGTCCAGAAAGTCATGAATTTTGTTGCAATCCATTAATTATTTTTCTTAATATCTGGTAAGTCCTTGTGCATAAATCACCCTTAGATTCCACAGCTGTGAGACAGCAGGTAACAACTGCACTCACTTCTGTCATGAATTAAGTTACAGCACTTCTCTGAAAATGAAACTGTGCAGGTTTCTACTCCTGAATGTGGATGGGCAGGAGGAGCAGGACAGCAGTGATGCTGTATGGATTGCTTTTACAGAAAGTACTGTTATATACTGTTTGCCAGTGCAACTCCTCACTGTTCCTTCTGGAGAAGGATTGAGGGGTGTGTTTTCCATGGAGGATAGTCAACAATCAGTTAACCTTTTTTTTTTTTTTTTAACAGGTTAAGTTTGATTGAACCGGGCCCTGTGGTTACAGAGTTTGAAAGAAAAGTTTTTGAAGATGGAATGAAAATGGATCTTTCAGCTGCAGATGAAGAAACAGCTGAGATGTTTACTAATATTTACCTTAAAAATTACAAACAAATTTTTCAGAGCCTGGGACAAAGTGCTGAAGATGTTGCAGAGGTAACTCATCAAAAAATCATCTTTTTTTTTTCTTTATAATTTATGAATGCAATGGTTGGTTGGTGGGTTTTTCTGGTAGAAGCATTCAATTTAATTAAATGTAATCTACACAATTAACAAGTGTTTTTAAAAATTCAAAAGAATTTTCAGTCTTTAAACAAAAGTCTACAAAAGACTAAAAGAATGTTCATTTTGAAGTCTTGAAGATAACTATGAATTGTAATTTCAATACCACTGAGATATTAGAAGCCCTTTACATCCTCTGGTGAAGTCTTAATATTCTGCATTGTTACCATACATCCACCTAGGGCTCCCAACACTGGTTAAGCTCTGTCCTTCCATCTCACTCACAAGCCCTCCACTAAGGGAAGCTCACACAGCCAAGGCACAGTAAAAGAAACATGGATGTTTCTGGTGCTTGGAGCTTCCTGCAGGAAGACAAGTTTAGGCAAGCTGTGGGAGGGGATGATGATTTCAGGTGTTTGCTGCTAAGGAATAGCTTCAGTGTCAACTGAAGATTCCCAGATCTTGCTGCAAAAGGCACTGTCCTGATCCTTTACCAGTGAACTGCAAAAGAGAGGATCTACCTACTGGGGGCATATAAGCCCACAATCATTTGGAATACTACTCAGGATACTAAGTTGTCAGATGCTGTCACCATGGTACAGAAAAACAGAAATAGAAGAATAAATAAGAAATACTTCTTATGAACTTTGAATATTTCAAGAAAAATTTCTAATGATGTTCTAATAAAACTATATACAGAGTTTTACATAATTCTACCACTTTATTCTTCTACTTTTCCACTGAAAATTGGGTTTTTACTTTACTATCTTGGGAAAGGTTCTTTTAAAATTCTATTCCTCCTTCTCTACAGCATACAGTAAAGATAATTCTTGCAGAAAATCCACCTTTCCGCCATCAGACCAACACCTTGTATACTCCAATGACAACTCTGAAGTATGCAGATCCAAATGGAGATCTACCCATTGACATATTCTACAAAATGGTTTTTCAGCATGACAAAATCTTCAATGCAAGTCTCAACTTCATCAAATTGCTAAGGTGGAGAAGCAGAAAGAGCTTTGACCTGGGAAAACCTTCACAATAAGTATGAGATTATATAGTGGAAATTGGAATTACTTCTTGTGGCTAGTGATGACACAGTGTTATTCAAAAGCCTTTGCTCTGTAATTATGAAAAGGCATGCAAGATATTTGTTTGAGCTTAGCTAAGATACTAATTTCAATGTGTATCTCTTGAATGTTACTGTTTGCAAAACCTTGCAATTAAAATCCTCCAATTATAGTTTTATTCTGTTTAGTGTTTGCTTTTTCCAGAGATGTTTTCTTAGGAACACGAACACTGACTGATATTTGTGTATTCAATATTAACATGACCTCTTTCACTTACTTGGATATAATACACACTGAGAGGTGTACAGTATGCAAATTATTTAGATTCTTAATATCATAAAAATATGTTTTTACTTATTAGGGTAGAATTGGTATAGTAATCGCTCAATCACACTGGCATTCTCATTTCCAGAAGTTAGATCTATTTATCAGCAACATAAGAGAAAATCTCATTAATCTTAAAATGTAACTAGTGGAATTTTTATTATTCATATATAATATTCTGAATGTTTCCTTTATATGCAATGGTTACAAGCATATTGCACTTAGTGAGCAATAAAATGTTTTTTTAAAGCATCCTAAAATAAAATACCTTCTTAATGTCTGGGTACTACTTTTTGAAAACAAAGTATTGTCATTAATAAGCAATATGAATCCACTAAATGCCTTCAGTACCTTCGGTGTCTGACACAGAACCCTCTTGTTCCAAGCTATCCTAATAAGTATGTGTTAAACCAAAATTCTAACATGTAAAGCAGGTCTTTTCCTCTGCTTTTTCTCAGCCTAGTCCTCCAAGTGGGCCGAGGCCAGGCAGGGAGCCCGGCTGCAGTGCTGTTCCCGTTCCTGACCCGAGCCTGGCATTCCCGTTCCCTGTCTCCAGCCCCACTGCGCTGAGGCGAAGGCCGAGCGTTCCTCGGGCCTCCGGGCTGCGGCTCCTCTGAGGCGAAGGCCGAGCGTCCCTCGGGCCTCCGGGCTGCGGCTCCTCAGCACATTCCAGCAGCTGGCCTTGTCTCACCCAGAGCCCAGCTGGAGCTCCCTCGTCATGCAGGAGCTGTCCTTTTCCCTTCAGCACTGTCTGAGAGCCAAAATCTAATTCCATGCTGGGACTTGCCCTGCCCTGCCTCTCCCCAGAGGAGCTCAAAGCTCCCGCGGGTACCAAAGGCTGCAGCTAAAGCAGGGCTCGCTGTGCAGATGTGACCCTTTTGGTGGGGCCCAGGGTGCAGGGGCAGGCAGGGGACTGAGGGGACAAGAGCATCCGCAGCAGCCACTGTGCACAGCTGGAGGCTCCAAGGAGTTCCTAACTCACACCTCCTGCAGAACACCGGGTGCCTGGAGCCCAGCAGAGGTGGAACAGCCGCGAGGCTGAGAAGGAGAAAGCAGGAATTAAATGACAGCAGAGTGCTGCGGGGGCTGAAGGGAGCCTGGCAAATCCCCTCTCTGCAGCCCGAGATCTCGGCACCTGCTGAGGCTCAGCGTAGGCTACTGGACAGAGACATCCACAGAGGGGCTGGGCCTGCCAGGAGCCCCTCGGTGTCGCTCAGCTGTGGCTGTCTCTGGCCTGCAGCTCGGGCTGGGCTGCATTCCCGGGCAGTTTTTTCCTTTGCATCACACAGCAAGGCAAGACCAGGGCAGCGGGTTTAATAAGCCTTCCACAAACACTATCGTGGTCTGGCTAATTCTGTCTCATACAACCCTCACGCCACTGGTTATGGAGTGAGTGAAAGCAGAAAATACAGTGTAATAGATGGCTGCCGAGGAAAACCAGCCCTGCCTGCAAGTCGTGAATTAACTGCGGATGAAGCACCGAGCCTGTCCTGCTTCGGGGACAAGCTTGGCGGGGCTGTCAGACCCCCTGCCACTGCCGGAGCCGAGGGGAAGGGCGGGGGGGGCAGGGTGTAGCCCGAGCGCAGCCCCTGGCGCAGGGGGGAGGCTGACGGGCCCCTCGCCACTGCCGCCGCCGCCGCCCGCACGTGGCACGGCGGCCTTTCCGGCGCTCCCGGCGGCGGAAGCTGCTCCGGCTTCCGGCGGAAGCGCCGTCCCTNCCTCGGCGACGTCGCCCTCCGCGGCCCCGCCCGCCCCCGCCGGGTCCCCGCGCCCTGGAGCCCCGCGCGGGCGCTGAGCGCAGCCCGTGAGCCGAGCGCAGCCAGGATGGCCTCGTCGTCCGGCAACGACGACGACCTCACCATCCCCAGGGCTGCCATCAACAAGATGATCAAAGAGACGCTGCCCAACGTCCGCGTGGCGAACGACGCCCGGGAGCTGGTGGTCAACTGCTGCACCGAGTTCATCCACCTCATCTCCTCCGAGGCCAACGAGATCTGCAACAAATCGGAGAAGAAAACTATCTCCCCGGAACACGTCATACAAGGTGAGCTTCCGCGGGCGCTCTGCCGCTGCCGGGTCGGGCACCTGTGAGCCGCTCCTGTCCCGCTGCCGCTTTTTGCTCTCCGATTGCTTGTAGCTACGTAGGACACAAAAGGCAGGAGGGTGTCGTGAGGGTATGGAGGAGAAGCGTGTGTTGTTCGGCTTGCCGGTCGCACTGCGAGAGAGGTTGTCTTTGTGTGGTTAGAGCGGCTGCTGGGTGTGCTCAGGATCAGCTCCGGTTTTGTGTTCGCAGAAGCCTGTGATGCTGTGGGTGAAGTCACCGAATCTCTTCCTCGTACCTGTGAAACGAGGTCTGCTTTTTCGAATGGATATGCAGCGTGTTTTAAGAATCTGAATGTAGTAAATGTCTTACTAGTTGGAGATTGATTATGTGGGGCCCAGACTTTATTCCATGATAGTCTTGTCTGGGATCTCTAAAGAGTGTATGTCTTTAGGGCTGTCCTTACAGTCTCATTGTTTAATGTTGGATCTTCGTATCTCTTGCGGAAAGCATTTTAAACGTGACCTATGCCCTTGTATCTTTCTGTGCTGTTGACTTGCACTTCTGCTTGCTTGAATAAAAGGCGAGTTCTCTCTCCGTCTCGTTTGTTTTTCTATAAATTCTGTCGCAAATAGGGAGTTTTCTTCCCTCTTCCTGCAGTCAGGAAGAGGGAAGAAAACTCCCTATTTGCGACATTAGGCAAACATTAGGCATCGTTTTTTGTCAGAACTCATTTGCTTTGCTTCTTAAGCCGGGGTGTTTGCTGCAAACAAGTTTATAGCAGCAGTAGTGAAAGACTACTTTACTCGGCTGCCTAGTGGAGATATTAACAGCAGCATTTGTACTACAGCTATTTTCAGGGCTGTGATGGTATCAGTTTAAAAAATGTTGTGGTTGTATGATTTTTTTAAGCAATATTTGCTGTTTAAGAAAAAAAAAAAAAAATTGGTTTGCTTGAAATGTATTAGCTTCCTCACCAGAAGAGCTTCAAGTACTTGACTGGGTCATGAACTGCAAAAGAAAATATGTAGCATGTGTGAGCTTTAATGTTAAATTAAATGCATGTAAGCTTGGAAGTTTAGCAAAGTAGCTCTATCACAGAAGCCTGGGATGTGAAGTAAAACCTGTGCTTACCTATGTATGGAAGCATACTTTGGGTGTGATGCTCTTTAATACGTGGGTAGTTTTTTCAAGTCACCACAAAAAACATTTGAGGTTAGTTCTCAACACAGGAATAGACGTGGTCTTTAAGACTGGGGGCAGTAAAGGGTTTGTGTATGAAAGTATTTTGTACCCAGGTAGTGGTGGTCTGTAGAAAAGATTTCACCTATTGCTGTCCTAGGTTTAGTCTGGGTATTTTGAAAAACAAATTGAAACTAAAATGAGTGTGCGTAACATCAGCAGATGATCCCATGCNCCTCGCGCCCGCCGCACGCCGGGGGCCAGCCGAGCCGAGCCGCGCGCGGGGCGTTCCGCCGCTCGCCTCCCCTCACACTGCTCTTAAGACAGCGGCGCCGGCGGCCGAAGGATGTGGCGGAGGCGGCAGTGGCAGGCGCCGCGGCCGAGGGAGCCCTGAGCCCGAGCAGCGCTTCCCGGCCCCGCGATCCCCCGGCCCNAAGCCTGTGATGCTGTGGGTGAAGTCACCGAATCTCTTCCTCGTACCTGTGAAACGAGGTCTGCTTTTTCGAATGGATATGCAGCGTGTTTTAAGAATCTGAATGTAGTAAATGTCTTACTAGTTGGAGATTATGTGGGGCCCAGACTTTATTCCATGATAGTCTTGTCTGGGATCTCTAAAGAGTGTATTTCTTTAGGGCTGTCCTTACAGTCTCATTGTTTAATGTTGGATCTTCGTATCTCTTGCGGAAAGCATTTTAAACGTGACCTATGCCCTTGTATCTTTCTGTGCTGTTGACTTGCACTTCTGCTTGCTTGAATAAAAGGCGAGTTCTCTCTCCGTCTCGTTTGTTTTTCTATAAATTCTGTCGCAAATAGGGAGTTTTCTTCCCTCTTCCTGCAGTCAGGAAGAGGGAAGAAAACTCCCTATTTCCGACATTAGGCAAACATTAGGCATCGTTTTTTGTCAGAACTCATTTGCTTTGCTTCTTAAGCCGGGGTGTTTGCTGCAAACAAGTTTATAGCAGCAGTAGTGAAAGACTACTTTACTCGGCTGCCTAGTGGAGATATTAACAGCAGCATTTGTACTACAGCTATTTTCAGGGCTGTGATGGTATCAGTTTAAAAAATGTTGTGGTTGTATGATTTTTTTAAGCAATATTTGCTGTTTAAGAAAAAAAAAAAAAAATTGGTTTGCTTGAAATGTATTAGCTTCCTCACCAGAAGAGCTTCAAGTACTTGACTGGGTCATGAACTGCAAAAGAAAATATGTAGCATGTGTGAGCTTTAATGTTAAATTAAATGCATGTAAGCTTGGAAGTTTAGCAAAGTAGCTCTATCACAGAAGCCTGGGATGTGAAGTAAAACCTGTGCTTACCTATGTATGGAAGCATACTTTGGGTGTGATGCTCTTTAATACGTGGGTAGTTTTTTCAAGTCACCACAAAAAACATTTGAGGTTAGTTCTCAACACAGGAATAGACGTGGTCTTTAAGACTGGGGGCAGTAAAGGGTTTGTGTATGAAAGTATTTTGTACCCAGTAGTGGTGGTCTGTAGAAAAGATTTCACCTATTGCTGTCCTAGGTTTAGTCTGGGTATTTTGAAAAACAAATTGAAACTAAAATGAGTGTGCGTAACATCAGCAGATGATCCCATGCCAAGTGTTTTGCTGGCCTCTATGTCCTTGTGTTATCACATCTTAGAGTTAGAAAAAGTTATTTTCAAATAAATCTATACTTTGTAGTAAATTATTTCAATGTCCCCATTTTTGTAATGTTCTGGAGATGGAATAGATTTTCTGCTGTGCTTAGTTTAAGGAAGCTGTAGTTGCTATTAGCTCCTTTCAGATGCTGGTCAGCTGGCAGATGATCCCTCTGTGAGCTTTGAGGGTTTTGGTTGCCAGTTTTGGAAACAGTGATTATGTGTATAGGTGGAGTATTTCAGCATTTTCATCCATCTTCATGCATTCTAGATACTTGCTATTTTGAATGCCTCTTGATGCAGCAGCTTCATGACAATGATGCTAACAAACGAGGCAGTTGAAATCTGTTTATTGTGGTCATCCATGTATCCTTTTCCTTCTGAATGCTTAGAAGTCAGGTGAGGCTAATGGCCATCAAGCACACCTGGTCCAGCCTAAGCACAAGGTGCTGCCCAGAGGAGTCTTTTTGTACTCTCTAAGAGCTGGACCTTGCAAGTGCAGGTACAACTGACCCTGTGGCTTTTGAGAATTTAGGGCAGAGCAGGGTTTCCTCTCAGGTGAGTTTGCTGTCTGTAAAGAAGTTACTAGACTGGGAACAAGAAGCAGGAAGGGTGTTTTGCTGGGCCAGAAGAAGGGGAAGAGGCACTCTGCAGTTGGTGACACTCTGCCATTGGACTGTGTTGGAGCTGAGGTGGAACTGCACTTGGTCACTGTGCTTAGGTGTTTGGCACAGTGGTGCTTGAGACACCCCTTCTTTGGCTGCACTGTTCAAGTGATTGTGTGGCAAGAACTCTCTCTCCACCCTTGGGTTATGCTTCAGATAGATGAAGTCCTTGCTGTGTGTTATTGTGTGGTAGCGCTGTCAACAGCATAGGGAAGGGAAAGCAGAGGCTTCTTGCATCCCATTAGAGACCTGATTTGATAGGTGTTCTCAGACTATGCCAGCACTCACTACTGGTAACAAAATGCAAGGCAGCTTCCTTGGAGAGTACCCAAAAGCATCAAGATATGTAATAGTTGTAAGTGGAGATCTCCACGTTTGTTGTTGAATTCCACCATCGGGAACCAAGTTGTGAATCTACAGCTCTAGGAAGCAAATGAATGTTCTTCCATCCTGGAACAGAAAATGGAATCATTTGGGTGTTATATGACTTGTGACAAAGCAGGCTTTTTATGAGAAATGAAGCTTTCATTGAATTCTGAAAGTGATGACTTGCAAAATCACCTTTTTTATGAAGTCAGTTACTTTGATTACTTGGTCTGCATGGAATTGTGCAGTAAGGTAGGCTGTGGGTTGATGTCAAATCTTGTCTCTTCATGGACTGTTAGGATACTGACAGTGTGTATATTAGCACTTAATTTTAAAGGAGTCCCACACAACTGTTCACGTTTGGGATTTGATTGTGGAAGTTCTTTTTTTCTTTGAAAGGAGCATAAAAATTTAAAAATCTCAGATATTAATGACTTGATTTTATAAAATAAAAGTAGTACTAACCATGTGTCACTGATTACTCAGAGACCTGCACCTTCATGCAGTCATTAAGAGTAGGAGGAAACAGGGGAAAGGATAATTGTGATCTGCTGTTTGTAAATATGAGTTGTGTTATCCCAAACGCTGTATTTTGGAATTCAGCTGTTTACATTTGGTGGGATAATTCTAGCCTCAGGAAGATACTAAATGTTCAGCAATCTGGGTAGGATGGTATGTTTAAGACTCAAAAAATAGAAAGGCTATGAGTTTTGATGAAATACCAGCCTTGATAGAGTACTAATCACTTGTCGCACATTTTAGCACCATGCTGGTATAAAGCATATTCTATATTCATATTCCTTCTATTCATATGTGTTCTGTAAGCCTTGATGTGCTTCAAGAAAATGGTAAACTTCATAAGTTGTTTCACAGGCAGCAGAATTTTGATGCAGTAGATCTATGATGCATAAATCATAATAATTTATGGTCCTTCATAGCTTTGTTATATTGAATAATTGTAAAAATCTGTCTTGGTTGTATCACATGGGGGGTTTGAATTTTATTTTTGTGTGTGTCTGTGCTATATTCAATTCACAATTGTAAGTTCTTTCCATTCATTTATTTTCTTTTAAAGACCATGTAAAATTTCTGTAAAAACACATCTTGCTGTTAACTTCAGACTCAGCAGTTGCTCATACTCTGATGCAGCAGATTGCCAAGCCTTGTCTTTTGACAAACACCTCTGGTTTTGCCATGATGGTTTGTCTTAGTGATGTTAGGCTTGTAGATTTCTTCAGTTTGGTTTAAGAAGTATGACTTAAAGAAGTTTACTGTATATACTGTTTACATTTTAAAAGTGAATGAGTTCTTAAATATCTGTAGAGTATTAAGATAACCAGTTCTGGACTGTGAGACATGGATTTGCCTCCTCTCTGCTGAGGCTGGATGAAACAAGTTTCTGAAGTTTTTTGGTAATTCTCCTAGAAACTGTGGGCTAATTGGAAGAAGAGTTTCCAGTGTCTGTGTGTGGGCTGAGGCTGAACTGGCATACTGTCTCTGAAGTAATTTGATTATCTCTAAATCAGTTTGTCTTTTAATTTTTATTTTTTTTAAGAAATAAGTATGATGTGAATTTCTTTGCCAGGTGTTCTCTGTTAAAGGGAAGGTAGTGCTGTGTGACTAGAGAGCAGCACCCACGGCCCTGTTGGAGAAGACAGTGTGTGAGTTGTCTCCCTTAGTGCAAGTTGGAAGCTGCAAACTTAGAGAATGCCTTTGGGTTATTGTTTAGATTATGGTACCATGATGTGCTGCTGTAGTTATGGCTAGGAAAATGTTGCTTACAAAACTAGTGTTAGAATATTGTCCGAGTTACTGTAAGTAAGATCTTGTTTATAACGAGTTGTTGATTGCTTTTGTGCAGTTCAGTGCTATTTCTTAAATAGCTTGTCACAAAAGTTTGAAATTAGGATAAAGGTTAAAACAACTCTTGTATTGTAAACTCTGAATTGTGTAAATGCTGGAAATGAACCATGTTTTTTATTAAACTGATATTGTTTCTAGTATAATTGGTGTTTATGTAATGTTTCCAGTATATTCTGTAAGAGGTTCACTTTGGGTGTGTGTGGAGGCATGTCATAGTAAATGGTGCATGAGGAAACTGTGCCTTTTGTCACATGTGCTACCTGGGTTTTTATAATCCTTTCTGCTACCTTTGCATTCTTTAAAAAAACTGTTGTTGCAGGATATAGCTGCTTTACTGATTTCTTTGGGCAGATAAAAGTGCAAGATTTTAGCTTCTGAATGCATTTTAATGTGGAGATAAATAGAAGGAGTTCTGTTGAGAAATAAAACAATAAGGAGCTTATACATAACTTTATATAGCTTTATATGTGTGAACTATGCATTTTATATACAGGAATTTAGATACTAAAAGACAAAAATTAAAATTCAGCAACCCAACACAATGTCATTTATTTCTGCCTTTTTGAAGGATCTGTGATCACTTGACATGCATCATCACTTCTGCTCTGTTATAGGTTGCTAATTTACCTTCTACTGAGGACTTGAAAAACCTCAAAAGGTAGAATCTCTGAGAGAAAATTCAGATAGAAATTCAGTTAGGAAGGACTTCTTAGCTGTATACATTTTGTCAACTCTGATATAGAAATGATGGGGAAAAGTGGTCTTTTGGAGAATAATGCCTATCTCTAGCAAAGTGTATCCAAAAGCCCTGAATCCTCTGCAAGTGCAAGCTTCTTTGGTTGTGCTTGATGAACCTTAATTTTTTTAGCCTAAAAACATGTATTCCTCCAGGACATAGCAGAAGAGAGAGGGAAAATAGTTGTCAGATCTTTTTAAGAATAGAGATTTTTGTCACCAGATGATAGGAAAGTTACCAAATGTTTTACTTTTTTTTTGTTTGTTTTAACTAAACAAATCAATATCTATTATCAGAAACTTTGTAAAAGGTAAACACTGTCTTTTCTCTTTTTTTTTTTTGTTTCTTTCTAGCGCTAGAAAGTTTGGGGTTTGGCTCCTATATCACTGAAGTAAAAGAAGTCTTACAAGAATGCAAAACAGTAGCACTAAAGAGAAGAAAGGCCAGTTCACGCTTGGAGAACCTCGGCATTCCGGAAGAAGAGCTACTAAGGCAGCAACAGGAATTATTTGCACAAGTAAGTGAAGCAATACTTGTCCTGATGAGGTTGGAATAATTAATGCTGCAGGTCTAGGGCCACACAAACATGTGCACGCCTCAAGAAATATCCCCTTCCTTGTGAATTGATGTGGCGTCTAAGATGCTATTGACTGTGGCCTGCTTGAATTGGGGAATGTGGAGTTAACAAATAAGAGGCTGCTACTTGATACTTCTGTGATTTGACATACAGGACTTTGTATGTGAACATATTTCATATTCTAGCTTTAAAAAGCATGGGGTTTTGCTGCTACTTGAGTATTTCCAGTCTATCATGGAGAATACATTAAGAATTAGTTGACAAAGTAAAAGAATAACAGCTGGTTTCTAGGAAATTACCCGTTTTGAAGAATTAAAAAGTGAAAATAGCTTTTCTGTTTCTGACCATCAATGCACAAATGTTATTTCTTATACTTGGACAGAAACTTTATTCTTGGCAAGACTATAATTGAGTGAATTCATGCATAAATTTTTAAAGAGGCCATTGAGGCATGGAAGAGGCATTTGCCTGCAAGTAGTGCACTCACAAACACACACACACACATTCTGCTTCCTCCCAGCCTTATCCCCTTCCAGCTTTCCCAGATAGTTTATCATCTCCCAATTTGACTAAAATCTGATTTTTTTTTTTTTTTCTCCACTATCTTTCTCTCCACTTCTCTCTTAGTTTGACAAGACCATTCTCTAAACTAAGAGCTTGGAAAGTTATCTGGTATTTCTCTTTTCTCTTAACCAAGGCCAGAGTCTTATTTTCTCACTTTGCTTACTCTGATTTCCTCTGATGAAAATGCTTATTCAGTTAATGTCTGATTACTGCGACCTTCTCTCCCCTTTGCAATACTTTTATCTTGCTGAGACTGTTGTTTTTCATCTCATGACATGCCAACTACTTTAATCTTTATTGCCTGATGAATTTTAAGGCATTTAAAATTTCAGCATACCATGTAGCTATTGCAGTGAACTAGTTATGATCAAGTCACGTGTGCCTAACTCTTGTTTGACTGTACTAAGTTAGAAGGACCAATGTGGCTGCTTCTGGATTTTGAGTAAGATTTACAAATAGGCACTTTGATACCTGATTTTTACTTACTATTTTGTGCAAGTAACTCCGCGTGATACACAAAATAAAAAAGCAAAAAACCCAAGGTGTATTAAGGGAGTACTAGCTCCAGAGTATCACTGAAAAAAATAAATTAAAAAAATTTGCTGAAACCTCCTTATGCAAGCCACACTTTGTCTAAGGAATGACAGCTTGAAGAATATTCTTTTAAAATTCTGTTACTGTGCCTTAACTTCTAATTTAAGACAGCGCATGCCAGTTTGACAAGATTGTATGAATGCTTTTTAAAAATAGTGTTTGGTAATATGGAAAATGTTTGCTTAGATTCAAGGATGACAGTCTCATTTTTCAAAAATAGTAGCTGTAATGTGCTGTTGGAGGTACTGTAATTAGTCTTAAAAGTAGTTACACATATGCATGCTTATTTATTTGTTTTAATCTTTTTAATATTCTAGAGCATGACACTAATGCTGACTTCTTGCTCTATTTTGAAAATATTATTATGAATAATTGTTATGAATATTTGACACTTCTGGCTTGGATGATTGTAAATATTTGAAGTCAGGGAATGTATTATCCCAATATCTGTGTCTAAGTTTTTGTGCAGGACAAGGGTCTTCATAGGTTTGGGGGTTTTTTGAGGCTTCCTCACTGGAGTTGTGCAGTAAATGAGTTAAGTTTACCAGATGCTTACAAAGCTTCTTGGTCAATCCAACTCAATGGAATTCTTCAGTATGTGGGTTTTTTCTCTCTTCCCATTTCTGGAATGGTGAAGTGTTGTCATTACAGATGTGGCTGTGAGGGTGGGCACTGACAAAGTGATGCATCCAGTGTGAAGTGCTGAGCCTCTGTTTCCTGGAGCACGCACATGCATCACTCTCTGAGTGCGCAGTAAACTTCACTGCACAGGCTCAGCAGGGAGCCCTGTTGTTACCTGCTGTCTGATAAATATTTGTGCCTTCCTATGTGGACAGATGCTGCTGCCTTTCCTTTGAAACTTTACGACCTCTTAAATTGTGTTCCAGCCCTTGTAAGTGTGCTACCACATGAAGTTTGAAATACTGAAAAGTTTTCGTTGAGAAGAGATTTCTACTTCTGTATTTTTTTTACTGCTAGAACAGAGGAAAATATGACACTTTGTAATAATAAGGGAACACTCCCCTTTTTTTTCACATTACTAAGTTGACAAACAGGGTTTGATTGTTTTCCAGACATTATCTTTTGGCATCTTATAGTTTGCAAAACTGAAAAAAATTTGATGCTTTGGAAAAAAATAGAAAAATTCGGTGAGTGCAGTAGGATTAGAAAGGAAATTAAAATAGTCTTAGTGATGACTTTTAAAAGTAAAAGAGTAAAATAGACTGGAAATTTTTCATTTTGAGAACTTTTTCTTAATGTTCACTCAAAATACAAATTGAATTTGTAACTTTAACACAATCAGTTAGTATATTGCTGAAATCAACAGGAGTTACCAAAAACCAAGTGAAAATCGTGGACAGAAAAATGGAGATTCATCAACTGAACTATTTGAATGTTGTGGAGAATCTTTTGTACTTTTCAGTAGAAGCCCATCCCTTTCTGTAGCAAAGCCATCCTCAGTTGTCATACCTGAATTTGAGAAGACCATGCCTTGCTCTGTTTTGCAAAGATTGCTTAGCAAAGTAAGATAATGGCTTGCTTTGTTTTTGTGATAATGTGTGCCTCTGTGGTTCAGTTGGATGATTTCATAGTTGGAAGTTTTGTTATTCGTAATCAACAAAGCAATGCTGTTCCCATCTCTGAACTGTGATTAAATGTTAAGATCCCTTGAAACTGATGTCTAAAGTTTCCTTTGCTTAGCCTCAGTTAAATTTTTCATTAGTTAGTGGTTCAGCACAGTTGTTACAGTGCACCTTAAGTACACTAGTTTCTGTCTGTTATTTTTGTAAGTGTAAGGCCTCGAAACAGTGGTGTCCTCAGAGGGAGAGAGAATATAGCTAAACTTCTTGGTACAAATTATTAAGGTACTTCTCAATGTGGTTTTGCATATGCAATTAATAAAAAAATATTAAAAATATATTAAAAAAGGAATCTGCAGGTACAGATAAAAATGTGTTTAAAGAGAATCTGTTCTAGAGATTCTTCACGAGCTATGTGTGGCCTTAACAATTAAATTCGTGTCTCTAGGCTAGACAACAGCAAGCAGAACTGGCACAGCAGGAATGGCTACAGATGCAACAAGCAGCTCAACAGGCACAGCTCGCTGCTGCCTCAGCCAGTGCATCCAATCAGGCAGGATCTTCTCAGGATGAAGATGATGAAGATGATATCTGAAAATCACCAGCTGAGTTGTCTTACTAAGAAATACTTTTCCTGCACAATGAAAACAGTGAAATGAATGCTTACCTGTAAGTTTGTATGCATCGTGGACTGGCAGTTGGTATTCTAGGGGTGTCTGCTGTTGTGTGCTGTACATGTATAAACTGTCTTTTTTGAACTCTTGAAGATTTAAGGTTCAGTATCATATCAACTTTGGATTTTTAAATGGTGTATATGGAAATTTTAGATAGCAGTGCGTCATTTATTTGATCAATAAACAGTGTTACAATAAACAACATGTTTATAAAATATAGTGAGATTTATACAAAAAGCTCTAAATCCACATTTGCATTTCTTCCCTTTTAACTAAACTATAAAATCTTACTTAGAATTTTTAATTGTTTTTTGGGGGAGTGGTACAGTAGACATAATCTGTTAACGTGAAAAAAAAGTAGAGTTCAGCATAGAAGAGTCTGAATTCTTAGTTCTTTTTAAAATGAGGATGTATATGGCAATAAATATTATATATGCTCGAATACCACACTTGTTAAAATTTGAAAATTATACATTTTCACCAAACTAGGAAAAGGTATGTTTAATAGGAGTTGTACAAATTCAGTCTTTTTTTTTTGTATAGGGGTGAAAAAAAATAAACCCATGGTTTTATTATGACATCCTTTTGACAGTCCTAACTGAGTATTTCACTTCAAAGACTGCCTGGTTTGAAGAACTAACTCTTCTATTACTTCACTCCAGTTTAATGTTAACTGTTGTTGATGGTATTTTGTAGTCCAGATTCATTCATATCGTTGAAATATAAAGCTGGAACTTAAAAGAAACAAAATTGTTTGTTCTGCTGATGTGACAGGGAGTGATTGAGTATTTAAGACCAAGAAGGCAAAAGCTGACCCTAACAGCATGTTTGTCAAAAAAGAGAGAATTTATTTAACCTTGATTAGTCATTGTCAGCATTATGCTAACATTCTCCAGACTAGATTGCCACTGGATTACTAAGATACCTTGTTGAAAGACAACATTTTCTTCACTCAAATTGGTTTGTAGGTAAGTCCAGGTTTCTGATAAATTGTTCCCCAAGAGCGATCAGCAGCAATACACGAAACAGAAATGATGTACTTGTCCTTTTGATAGTTCTGTTGATTTAATGGATGAGCAGCTGTCCTTTGTGTTGAAATAAAGCACAGTAGTGTCCATTGCTGAGTTTTAATGTGTTACTTGAAGTAATACTGGCATATCTTCTGGTACACTAATCTGAGCAGACTAGAAAAGCCACTTGCATGCTGCTGTAGGTGACCCCATGGCTCTCTAACAACGCGGATGGTTTTACCAGCTGACGTCCTCAGCGAGTTCTCTAGTTGGAATTCTTGAGGAGGGCTGCAGCAGTCTGTTTACATGAGGATGCAAACAGCAAATGGTGGGCCCATTTATTTTTACATAAAGATCTGAACAAGATACAATTGGCATGTATTCAGATCTCAGTCACATGGTGACTTTTGATTTAAATTTGAGATGTGTTAAGTTGCATATTGAATAAATGTGAACATGTCTTTAAAAGCAGTAATGCAGTGAAAAGTCAGAAGAGTATTTGTTTGAATGTTTAAGTTTAAAAAAGAAAAAACCCCAACTTTCCTGGATACCACATAAAATATGTTAGGCAAGGTTTGACTGAGGAAGTGGTTTTCTGTAAAGGTTTAAGTACCAAAGGTAGAAAATCTAGTCTAGTGATACAATGTTAATGTGCAGTGTTGGCTTTTCTAATTTGTACTGTAACACCTTCACACTTTCTATTTTAAATGAGTCTTTTCCTTCTAAATAATACTAGGTATATTTTCACACCTTTCTTTTCTGATGCAGAAATCAGGTTAACATTTTACTGCATCTGGTATGTATGGTGTAATGTTTGAATTTTTGTGACCTTTCTTTTTGGACATTCTTGTGCTTTTTCATATGCTGTATTCTTCAAGCAATAAAATTCTGATGTGTTTTTATAAAATTGCTTTTATATTTAATGAACAGTCTGTCTTCTTCATTTCCTTTATAATTAGAAAAAGTTGTTTTTATTTTGGCTTACTGGACACTTTTTGTGACCTGTAGTCTTCACAGCTGGAGTGCTGTTGGATTGGATTGCTGTGCACTGGGGTTGTTATTCCTTCCAAACAATATTTCTGGGCCTGACCTGCTCTCTTTCCTCTTGGCAATTGCATTTAGTATGTATGTATTTTTGTAACTTGACATTCTGCACCTGAGAAGCTGCACAAAAGCCCTGAAGATTGTGTACCAGCTGCTGAAATGCTTTCATAAAGTGAAAGGCTACAGGCAGAGGCTGAGGTGGTAAGAATTTAATTTCATGTAGCCATAATTAGAGATTACTTATTCAACCATTCTTCCCCAAGTATGAAAATAAACTCTGGCACTGTCAGGGAGACTCTCACTGGTCTTTCAACAAACCAACTTTGTATTACTTTGCTGTTGTGCTTCCATGCAGGAGCTGCTCAGTGAAGACAGATTTCTGAATTTATGGTAACCCTGATGATTTTGGTACACCAGGTATATAGAACATAAAGTTTGGTTTGTGAAATGTATTGTTGCTTTGTCTCACAAGAAACATGTATAAGGATGTGTCTGTTTCTTAAATATTGAGTTGATGAGATTATCTGTGGGTTTTCCATAATTGCTTTCAGAGTGCTCAAGTGACTTACTCATGAATTCTTCCTATTCTATTACTTTAATAAAGTGCACATCTGCATGACATTGTGGATAATGAATATAGTTGTATTTACTACACTGAGGTACTTTTAAAGGAGTATCTTAGGGATTCTAAACATCAAATGCCTTAAATGGTATTTAAATTTCAGTATTTGCATGTGGCTAATTGAGCTATGTTTTGAAACACTGGAATTTCTGCCACAATGGAAAATGTCCCTGAAAGCACAAATATAAATTATGTTCCTCAGATTTTGTAAAAGTACCTCCACAAAGGAGGACTGTGTATAATAATGCTTGTTTGATAATTTTGTATGGGATGATTGTTTTGAGTTGAAACAAAGCCAAGTAAAGGTGACTTGGCATTTGAAGCAGTGCCAAGTAAAGTGACTTAATGATCATTGTGAAACAGCCAAACCCTTACTCTGAAATGTGTACCTCATTTTCATTTCCTGGGGTTGGATTGTGATTTTGTGTGAGCCATGCACCAAACAATGTGGGAGGAGGGGAAGTGTCATATGAAAGATAAAGCATGCTATGGTGGAATTTACTTTTGGTGTTACACTATTTGCCTGTCTAACATGGAAAAGTTGTACTCTGCAGCTTTACAGTGAGAGCACATCAGTGGGATGCTGGCCAGTGTTCAGATGGATTTTACTTACAGTCAGTACTGGCTCTTTGAGCCCTCAGCCTTGTTAAAAGGACACTCAAGAAATGTGCCATCTGCTGTATGGGTGCAACTCAGTGGTGAAAATGAGTGTTTGTGAGCCTTGCTGTCAGCACATTAAGGTTTGCTGGCAATCAGGACCAATAGTTCCTTTTCAAAATACAATTGTGCTTAGTTTGAATTTTTTTCTGATTTAAATGAGTGCTTTTTGTTTTGATTCCATGCCACCATTGCTGCAGAAATCAGTAACTGAGAATTTATTAATGGCTTTGGAAGTACTTACTCCAGTTACTAGGCATGTGGGGCAACAAATGTGATAGAGCTGTGCATTTCTGGAAAGAAACAGAGTGAAAATGTTCTGTTCTGTGGTACTGTGCTGTAATACAAGTGAAACCAATACCTGGGGAGTGGAGGTTTTGCAACAAAATAATTAGACAGTGAATCCAGTTGGATACACCTAATCCAATTCATCAGTCATGGATAAATCCAATAAAGATAGGTTTTGCTGTGTGGGTGAACCTAGCAGAAACTTCAGTAATCTGGAAATCTGTCATAGCTGATGCTCCTGCATATGTTGGGGAAAGAGACATTTGATTTTAATTCGTCATGGCCATGATTTCTTGTTGCATCAACTGCAGGAATACATGAAGACTTCTCACAGTTTGAACCAAAAGTTCAGGTAAGGATGGACCATACTTGTTACAATCAATTTGGGTTCTTTTCTGCATTTTAAATGTGAACAGCTACTATGCTTTACACATATGGGGTGAAGATTTATAGGAGGCATATTAAACTATGGAAAGATTACACTTAAGGCTGAATGTTCATATTGTTAATTTTTGTAGTACTTCAGAGATTTTTTTTGTTTCAAAGGAAATAATTGGTTTCTCCCTCAGCCCCCACCCAGGGTGACTAACATTGGAGTAGTAATATTGCATGGTGTAACTTTGAATTATTTCCACACTCATTTCAGTAGTAATTAGTCCAGTTTTGGTATTAGTTCAAAACTTACTAGTCAGTAATCATAAACTTTTACATCTTCAAAGCATGATACAAGTATTAATCAGGTGTGGGCTATGTTACACTGTGCTTTGAAGTTAACACTTTCACATGCTACAGAACTAAAAGGTGGTGTACTATGTAGAGGAAAAAGATGTTATCTACAGGGTAGGGTGAATCATCTAGAGAGCAAATAATTGGGAAAACAAACAGACTTGTAAAAGTCATTGTCAGAGATGAAAACATTTATTTGTAATAGCACAATGCTTGGGATTGCTGGTTATGGACCAGGACTTAGTTTCATTAATGTTGTGTTCAAGTTTCATTCTGTCAGCTCAGAGTGAAAAACCACAGCTGAATTAGAAATCAAATTCAATGTTGTTTTAGTTTCAGGTAGTTTTGTCAGGCAGCAGTATAATCCATGGAAGAGAACTAATTTGTCAGGGCAGTGGCAGTGTTAGTAATGTAAAATCTGACAGTCTTCACCATCCCAGCCTGCAATAAAGGACACATCACTCTGTAAAAATTGTAGAAAATATGTATGAAGGAGTAATGTGACCAAGAAATATTTTTTTTTATTCTGCTGTAATGTAAACACCTAACTGGTGCCATTTTCACACATAGATAATTAATATTCAAGCAGGTAAAAATCGGAATTTAAATTCAGTTGCTTCTTAAGTATGTACTTACACATATCTTCCATGTTATCTGATGGATTAGCTATTCTATGCCTGTGGTAATTTAGTTGTCTGGGATTGTTGGGCAAGTTGTATGCAACTAAACTCATCTTTAAGTCATTAATAACTTGTTTTTGTTTTCAATATGTTCTAATATTGGAAACAATGTTTTCGTTTCTACAAAAAATTTACAGTTTTTGAGATGCCTTTGTTTAAAAAAATATAGTTCTAAAATTGTAAACAAAATAAAGTGTTATGGAAAAAAATTAGTGTATCTTGATACATTATATAGTTTAAATGAAGGGACAGTTTTTGAGTGAATAGGAAAAGGTATTTATCATGTCTGCAGGATGTGAAAATGGGTCTAAACTCAACGTCACTTCTGTTAACGAGTTATCTCTTCCAAAATGTGTAAAAAAAAATCCAGTATTATTTTACCTTTTTTAAAAAGCGCTAGTGAATGTTCTTAGGCAAAAATCACCCGTCAGACTTTGCTCTCAGGAAGGCGGTGGGCTGGCAGGGATCCCTTCCAAACGTGGCGTCTGGGCCACGAATCACACGGGCCTGTGGGAAGAGCTATAGGAGCAGGCAAGGCTGGAGGGAGACATTGCACTGATTCCTTTAGCTGTGTTTTTGGTTTAATTGTGTGCAAGAGGGATTGAGAATTGCCTGTTTCCCTGAAATGAAATCTCTGGTATTGACTGTGTTACAATAGCATAATTAAAAGTTTCTCCTTTATGGACACAGGACAAAGCTTCTGAATGCTGAGAGTTTTCAAACACATCTATGTTGGGATGTATTTCTGTAACCTGCCTCAGTGGTTTCTATATTCCAAGCCAGAGGGGCAATTTATTCCTCAAATTGAGTCAAATTTTTTATTTGGTGCTGAAAATAGTGCATTTTTTAATGTGAAAAAGGGACATATAAAATAGTGACATGATAACTTCTTTTTGTAGGTTAGGTATTAAGGACACAAAGTAGCAACACAACTCAACCCTTATGTTCTGTGTATTTAATTTTTGGAAATTTATCAGCTGATGAGATCTGAACATAAGGAGAGTTCTCAAGATAGTGGTAAATCCAAAGGGAAAAGCCTTGGCTGCTAGAAGATGAGTGTGTTAGGGAGGGAAAAGAACAGTCTTAATAAGTTGTGTATATTCTTCCCTTTGTATGTAACCTTGTCTCAAAGAGAAAAAGGTACGAAGACAAAGGGATGTGGAGGAAAGGTCTCTTACTAGGATGCAATATGCTGTTGGATTTGATCTGCCTTTGAAATCCAAAGAGCAATCATTGCACTTTGAATTTCGTTAAATAGCGCTTCAAAAGCGTAATGTCACAATACCAAAATTCTTTCATCATTAAGTAATTTCTTTATTTTTGGTTTTGTCCCTCTGGGATTATTTGAAAATTTTTGCAGTTAGTCTCTGATCAGAATCTCGCTTGGAACAAATAAAAATGATAGACTGAGTTGTAGCTATTTTTACTAATGTGATATGGAGACATAGAAATGTAAATAATTACTTGCTTAGTGGGATATCTGTTCTGTGTACAGCACACTGTTTTTGTTCCCATTGTTGATTTATTTCCTGATTCCTATTCTTTTAATGTGATTAATAGCGGGAACAAAAGAGTTTTCTTTGACACATGAATAACTTTTGAGTTTCCCTACAGATCACGATCCTTTGGAATTTTTTCCATGCATCAATTAAATGTGGTATTATCAATGGACATCAACTTTCTCATGAAAGAAGGAGGAACCACCCAGACATAAAATAAGGGAAGTACACGTGAAATTAAACCCCTGGCCACAGAAATGAAATCCTTTAAGGGAGAGAAGTGACCACGTGCAGTTGCATGGAAGGTAGGACAAACAAGGGGTCGTTGGCCCTCTCGGTTTCCCATTGATGTAACTCGCAGGCGTTCAGTGGGATGGGACGGGACGGGACGGGGCGGGCAGCAGCAGCAGCAGCATTGGCGTCAGCAGCATTGGCATCAGCAGCATTGGCATCAGCAGCATTAGCAGCAGCAGCAGCAGCATTGGCATCAGCAGCATTGGCATCAGCAGCATTGGCAGCAGCATTAGCATTAGCAGCAGCATTGGCATCAGCAGCATTAGCAGCAGCAGCATTGGCATCAGCAGCATTAGCATTAGCAGCAGCATTAGCAGCAGCAGCAGCAGCGGTGCCGTGTCCGGGCGCTGCCGGGGCTGGCGCTGCCGGCAGGCGGCTGTCGAGCCCAGAACACGGCTTTGGGCTGCGTGTGCCCGAGCCGCTGTGTGCTGGTAATGCGTGAACCAGTTCTAAATTAAAACTCGCTCGGGAGATTAAACAGTAAGCTAGGATGCCGAGAGTAAGGCAGATTTTGCACAACTGCACAGACGTTTGTTTCTGATTGTAATTCAAAGTCAGGTGATAGTAAAATATTGCTTAGCAAGTCTTAAGATGGGTGGTGTTGATCCTTTGCTACACATTCATCCACTATTCATTTTTCTACAGCTTGAATTAGTACCATGACAGTCTCCATCTTTCATTATTGATATGTATGCCAGTCCATACACTCTGCTTGAAAGCTGCTGTTGATGCTGAGAACAGTGACTGTTCCAGTTTTTGGTTATTATCTAAAAGCTATAGTCTTTATGCGTGTAGATAACATGGTAATGAAAAAAATTGAATATAGAATTCACCGTGGTCATACTTAACTCTGCACATTAGATACAGCTTGGTGTTCTTTTAATTTAAAGTAACGTGCACGCAAGGGGTTAATGGGAGAATGGAGAAGATGTGGGTTGGGTGAACTGGAGGTAACAGAAATTAAGGTAGCAAAGCCATTTATGATTATGTTTTGATATAATTCTGAAGGGATATACAGTGGAAGCAAATGGATTTATAGTATTCAAGCAGGCAATGAAAGCATTAGAGAGTGGAAAATCATATTTTAAAGTAATGATTTTTGTGTGTTCTCTGATACTTTGTAATTGTCCAGCATCCAGGTTGAGATACAGTTTATATTGTCAAAAGGAATTGCTGAATTATCATGTCATAGTCTTGTTTCACTGGAAAAAAAAATGGCTGTGAAATAAGGCTGTTTGTACTTATAATATTGCTAGTTGATGCTGATTGACAACACATTTTCTCTGCTACATATGGCAAGGAAAGATGTGCTCTTGGTTGTAGTGCAGGCAAAAAAAAAGTGAGCACAGGATGTTTTGTAAAAGCAGATGGAAGTTCTCATTTTTCCTCCTATTTATAGCTGGTGTTTGTAGTGTCCTTTCAGTTCTGTTATCCAGTCACTGTTGATGTATTTCTGTTTGCTGAGATGAGAGAGAAAAGAAAGAAACAAGCCTTTCTTTTGCTATGTAAAATTTGTTTCAGTACAGGAACTGGACAGGAAAAGATGGAGGGGTACAGTTCTTCCTACAAACATTCAGAGATAGGAGAAAAATTAAAATTAAGACATTCTGAGCAGTGGCTGAATTTGCACTAATAAATGAAATTTTCCTTCTGCCTTGAAGCAGAAGGTCTAACTAATGTGGTCTAACTAATACAGTTTCCTGGTAATTTTCTGCTTTAAATAAAAAATAAATCAGTACTCAGAGTAAAACCATAAGTTTATTTTGCCTAATAGTTGAAATAGGAACCGAGTGGCAGTAAGTGTCTAGGCAGATGCCAAGCTCCCAACACTTTGCATTCTGCTGGTTATGGTTAACCAGCCTCTGGGAGACACAGGAAGTCTGTGGGGAGCTGGGCACAAGCTGAAGTGTCAGGACACCTATTCTTTTGTCTCAAAGTATTTCCTGAGCTGTGAAGTAATGATTACCCACTCACCACATGGAAGTGTTATGAACATCAATATTTTTTAAAATTAGAGCACTTAGAGTGCTGGTGATGGGGGAAATACATATGTAAAGCAAGGAGGGAGCTAAATTCTTTTGGTTTTGAAGCAGAAAGAGATAATACAGTTTTTGCAACCCTTCTTATTTTTTGTGGAGTAAAAGTCCAATTCGAATATGACAAAGAGACTGCTGGCTAGCAGAGAAAAGGATTAATGGCACCTCACACTGAGACAGAGATATTTGGAAGTAATTTGTTTGGTCCTGCTGAGTTTTGTGGCAGTGGAAAGCTAAGCTGCTTCTGTCTTTAGAAAGTGTGCCCACAGGGAGTGCCAGACAGCTTTTCTGCCACTCCAAATTAATGATTCAGATTGTTTTTCTGCCAAGATAATATCCTTAGGTACACTTGGAAACTCAAGTATGTTCTGTTGAAAAGTGAACAGAATTAACAAAATATACAACTACTGTAATAATTAGAATTATGTGGATTCAGTCCAAATGCAGAATTGGACAGTTTTCTTTTAAAGCCTGCATTAATACATCAAGATGGGGGAAACATCTAAATATAAAAGTAAATTTTCTAAGCTAAAAATAAGTTGTCATCATGTGCCAGAAGCAGCTAGTGGTTTACAAGGATACTAGAACTATGCAATCTATCATAAAGCCTTTGCTGCATGTAACATTACTTGAATATGTCTTTAATATGTTCTTGAGTCCCTTTGGTTGCATCCCCTCCTCTAAATGATGGTTTTAAGGATGTGACTAGAAGAATAAAAGTCTTTAGGGTAATATTTGTTTAATTATTTCTAGACTTAGAGGCTTAGGGTCAGCTGCATTCCCTGATAATGGAAACAATGTCACAATTCTAAGTGATTCATTTTTTCCCGTAATATCCTGCAGAGATGTGGTAGACTCTTCCCCTTGTCTTACAGCTTGGTCATTTCACATCCTCAACTGCTAAACTGGAGGAGAGCTCAGGATTTCTATGGGAATCTCCTAAAGCAAGAGTGTGCTTAAGCAGGAAAAGGGGGTAACAGTGACTGATGTCAGATTTCTCACTAAGCTGAAGTGGTAAGTATTATGCTACTAAGACTTCTGCTTTATTTTCAATTATTTAAAATTTGTTTCAGTCACACGGTCTTAATATACTGTTCATGAATTCCAAATCTTGCAATAATTTGTCTTAGTGCTTTTTGTCTCTTAACTTCAAATCCATTACCTGTGTAGTTTATTGTGATCTATAATCTTTACTGATTGACTTTTAGTTAAGCAAAGGTGAAATGCACATCTCTATGTATGTACCTGATACATATATGTGCTTCTGTTTTTGCAAGAAGTATGGGTTAAAAGCAAACTAAAAATCAGAAAGCAGTCTTGAAAATAGTTGTGCCCATATTTAAATTCAAACACTAATAAAACTACTGAAGTATGTTGGAAAGAAATAGGCTTTGCACTTGACTTTTTGGAATCTTCTACATCCTTTGAGGCAGATTTTGTACTAATTCTCTACAAAATGAGAATCACAATGCCTGCAGAAACACTAGGTAGGGTCCCAGAAACAGTATGTTACTGTGTACAGTTTCTAATCAGCCTGACTTGCCAAGTCTAACTGTTAACCTCCAAAGATGAATAATTAGCCAGACTGCAGCAGTGCTCTGGTGCAGAGGTAGTCTCCCATTCTGGTGCTAGCTCGTTCAGAGCCTGCTCAGGAATATCTTCTGGTTGCTCCTCTTTGTCTTGTACATGTGCTCTCAAAAGGCAGGTACAGCCCAGAGCTGCTGTGCTAACACCTGTCCTATTTTAGAGTATTTCAGAGCAGCCTCTCAACCAGTTCTGGAGGTTGTGAAGTTACTCACAATCTCTGGAACATCCTGCAGCCCCCGAGGCTTGCTTTACCTTTGGGTCTGTAAAGGTGTTTTTCAGGGAGAGCTGCCTGGAAAGAAGGAATCCTGTTTGTCCTGGGAAAACCTCTCATTGCTAAAATTAGGCTTTTTAAGCATTACTGAATAGCTAAATATTGTATTAATGTACTTATGATACAGGCTGCAGTTTCCTTCTCCTAAAATGTCTACAAATCACCAGAAAACATTTGATTTTGTTACATTGCTCTAAATAGAAAACAGATTCTGACTATTTACTCCTATTTGCAGAAATAGGAGTAATTAGTTAATTCTTAAATTAGAGTTAAGTGAAAGAAGTATCAATCATGTATCAATCAACCAACCATAAATAAAAATAAATACATAAATTTATATAATGCATTGAAATTCTATTGATGTAGATTTAATGCAATGAAAGGCCAGTATTTAAATTTGAGTGCCAATTAAGTGCCTGATTTCCAAAGCTTCTGACTCCATAGATTTAGAACTTAGGCTCAATTTTCCAATAGATTAATTTCCAATACTTTATTGGGGCTTCTAAAGTTGAAAAATTTAACTCAAAAGCTGTTTTTCTAGGGTTCATTTTTAGTTGTCTAAACTGAAACAATTGCAGATCTGAATTTTCCTGAAATAATCAGGAAGTGAAAAATCCTGCCAACAAATTTCAAATTCACATCAAGACTCTTGCCTCTAGTGTCTACTAAAGGTTCAGTGTACATTTGTTTCTCAAAGTGTCCCTTTTTAAAAAAAATAAAGTGCCATACCAGGCATCCAAGACCAAAGCTGCCCAAATTGTTTTATTTATAAACCTTGGTTGGGACACAGTGCAGTATGGATTACTGTGTGATTAAAATGTGTCAAAATGCCTCTTTCAAAAATTATTACATGTGCAGCAAGTTATAGATATTAATTTGCAACAGATACATTGAAAGCATATAAAATGAACAAGTTATTTTAATTTTTACTTAATTGGGTTTTGAACACGTGCTATTTCATTATATAATCTGATTATACATTTTTAAGAATTGTATAAAGATATGTGACAAGCTGGTAGCTAAGAAAAAGCTGATTGATCTTTCTAGCATTTAATGGACATTATTTTTTGTCAATTCTGAAAGTCATGTAAGTTGAGTGAATTTAAACATATAAGTAAACTATAAAAATTACTAATAAATATTTCTGCTTCATTACCCGAATCCTCAATATACGTTCTGCTTGCTGAATATTTTCAGTAATGAATGCAATCTACCACCTGAGTTAATGTGCCAGACTTCAACTGTCTGTGCCCACATGTGGAATCTCATCTTCAGAATCTAAAATGTGGAGGGTTCGTGACCGACAAATAGAACTAAACCTAAATTGTGATGCAAAGGCACATTACCTGAAAGGTGACTTGGGAATCAAAAGTGATTGGATTTAAGTATTTTTTGTTTCATGATATAGAGACTTAGCAGTATTTATTATTTTATTATTACATTGAGTTTTTATCCCACCTTATCAAAATTATTTATAAGCAAAAAAGGAGAGGAAAATTAAAAAAATCATGCCCTCAGAGGGGAATTTAATTCAGGTGGCTTTCAAAACATTTGCTTTCTATTAGTAGCTTTGTAACACTTTGATGGAAAAAAACAATCTTTGACAAGGATTTAACACGTCCTTTTCTAGTTGCTGAGGAAACTCCCTGTTACAGTCAGTAAGATTCATCCAAGTACTCTATCAAAAATGAGCTTTTTCCCCTCAGCTGCCTACCCCACCTTTCCTAACATCTCAATTTGTGATTTACATGTAGAGCTGTGCTGTACACAGTACAAAAATCGTTGTTTACGTCTGTGTGTCGGCGCGGTGCCCGGTGAGGAGGGGGCGAGCCGGGGCCCGGCCGCTGCCGGCCGTGACTCAGCGCTTTGGGGAGGCGGGGAGGCCTCACGGCCGCCCGGGACACGAAGCCCCGGGGCCTCGCCGTGGCCTCCCTCGTTAATGAGTAACAACGCGGGGCCGCTGCGGGCGTGACACCTTCGCCCCGCGGCCGCTCGGGGCTCCGGGGCAGCGCCGGCCGCTCCCGTCCCGGCCCCGCCGCTCCAGCCGGACCCGCCCCTCTCCCAGTCTCCTCCGCGGCTCCCCCTCCCGAGCCAGGCGGAGCTGGAGCTGGGAGCGACGTCGTTCCTCGCCGCCGCCGCCGCCTCTCNGGGTCCCGGCGCGGCTGGGGCAGCGGCCCGCACCGGGCAGCCTCGGGGCGGCGGCAGAACTGCTGGTCCCCTGAAAAGCGCCGGGCTGCTCAGACCGGCAAAGCGTTTTCAGCTGCCGGCCCCAGCTAGGCGCAGCTAACTGTACAGCTTTGTCTCTATAAGTACCGCAGAATATTGGCTAACGCTGCATTATGTTTGTTTTAAATACGAAGAATTGGCAGCAACGAGACAGGCAGTTTCTGTCTCGCGTTAGGTCTTTTCTTAAAGCTCCCCTCTTCCCTCCGAAGGCTCTTCGGCCGTGCCGAGGGCGGCAGAGAGGCGCTTCTCCCGGGGGAGTGCCGGAGCGAAGCGCGGCGATGCCTGCTGGCAGTGGCGGTGTTGTATCTCCCCTGTCAGGTTTCCTGCTCCTGGAGCTAACGCTGATCGTGGGAATGCTTAGGCATAAAAAAGAATAGTACCAAGGAGTATTTAACATCCCCGCTTTAAATGCTGCCTACCCTGCATTCATTTGCTTTGAAAGACTGTGAAGCAGAGACTTTTGTGCCACGAAGAAAAAAATTACAGAAAGGTAAACGTTGGGTCTTGAAGTCTGGTCCAGGAACTCTTAATCTGGACCTAGCATTGTAGGTTTTTTCTTTTTGTTAGCATTGAATTAAATACCTTTATCAGTGTNCGAGGGCACCGGCGCTGCCTGGGGGGGCCCCGTTCTCCGGCCGCCGCCCGACGCCTCACCGCCGCCTCTGCCGGAGCCGGCACTGCCCGCGGAGCAGCCATGAGCTGGGGCACGGAGCTGTGGGTGAGTCCCGGCTCGCCTCTCATTGTGTCTGAGATTCGCCGCCTTCCCTTGTCTGCTCGGGCGGCTGCCCCGGGGAGGCGCGGAGCGGCCGGAGCCGAGGCGCTGTGCTTTGTTCGGCGCAGGGGCGGCGGGCAGGGGCTGGGGCGGGCGGGCCGGGGCGGG
>VYZP01037829.1:0-14706 GCA_013400635.1 Hypocryptadius cinnamomeus | reverse complement strand
AAAAAAAAGAGAAATTGTTAACAAATTTTAGGATGGACATAGATTTGAGATTCAGGAAAGAAGTAAAATAATCAGGTGAAAGAAAGGTAAAGTTTGAGATTTTAGTGTAAAAGGCATAAACCAGTAAAGTGGAGTAGCTGCAAAGATATGATGTGCATTATATACTTTTAAATGAAATGTTTTATATTAGTTTTTCCCTGAAAGCAACTTCAAATTTGTGATTAGCAAAATGAAAACTGTTTGAAGGTCCACTAAGGATGACTGATACAACAATTTTGTGCTGTAGAGTCAAATGTGGGTTCCCTCATGCCCCTAATACCTGCTTTATTTGGACCCTAATAATGTAGGTACTTATTTGCATATTTAATTTTACCAATGCTTGTTCATTTTATGAGCGAAGATCTCACAGCATCTGTGAAACTCATTATGTGTGTGAGACTAAATACTGTATTATCAGGAAATTTTCCAAGCCTTGTTTTGTTTTTGAGAAAGGGAATATTTGCAAACTAGCTCTACCTGTAGCTTATAGTTGATGCACAGTATTATTTAAATTAACAATCGATCAACTGTTGTTTAGCAACAATTACTGATGTTATTTTCTTTAATTTAATGGATCTTTTTTCAGCCTTATGAATTTGACTGCTCTGAACTGTGAGTTAGAAGAACAAGGATATGTACTTGGATTATGAATGGTGAAAATTTTATTTTCAAATTATTTATAATTTATTTAATGAAAAGCTTTATCTCAGTGTGGTTTTTATTATCTGGGAAATTGGCTAAACAACAGATGATAACATTCAAGATCTGTGTAATACAGTTAAGGTATTACAAATTTGTTTGGTGGAGGCAAAGAAAAGGATGAACTTGTCTTGAAAAGTTCTCCAGCATGTTGTAATAAAATGGTAAAAACCAGACTGGAATATCTGGTTAGGTTTCGTGTCTTAAGAAGATGACATGTTTAAAGAGGAAAAATTAATTTCTTGAAAATAAATAGTAAGTTCTCAGGAAAATCCAAATGTTTGGGATTTTTCTACATTGTAGTAATGTGAAGGGAATGTAGACTGTACAGTTCCATGAAACTTAGCTAGAAATGTCACCATGTGAGGCAAGCTGAGCAGTTTTGTCAAGTATCCTGGCTCTGCATGATACTCAAATATTTACTCCTGCAGCAAGAGGTGTGGTGGTCTGATTAAGTGTTCAGGTTGAGGTTGAGGAGACAAAGTTGTGGGTTATTTGTTTTGGTTTATCTTGATTGCTTCTTTGTTTTGTAAAAGCTGTGAGATCTTTGGTGTTATTTCTGCTGATGTTTTGCAATCACATAAACTAGATCTTTTAACTGATCTCCCCAAGTTTGAGACTCTGTTAATATTAAGACCTCTCTTTAATAACAAGGGTAACTTCTTTCCAAAATAGCTTTTTGTGTTCACTTTGGTATTGGTGCTAGAGAGAATAATTACCATCTTTCCAGGAACTGCATTGCAGTTCCTCCTGTACTAGCCTAGCACTTGAGAGATCCAAGCGGATTTCCCCAAGTTCCAGCTTTATGTTGTGCATTCTGAGAGAGAAGCAGTGAGGTAGGAGTAGTTGAGTGCAACAAGAAGTTTTTACTGGAAGAAACACCCACTTGGTGGATTGGAATTGGGGTTTTGTCAAACCAGGGATTGGCTCTGTATATCAAACTGTAGTAGGTGCACACAAACCCGGGGTTAAGCAGAGTGTGCTACCTGCTCTTCCTGCTTGGATGTCTGAGCCCACAGTGACTTCCAGTTATTTTGCTTCTGTGGGACTGTCATTCAGTTTCGCTGAAATCTCAATAGTTGAACTGAAATAATTTTCTTAGAAGAGTTAAAGTAGTCTTTACCACTGGCAGAGATGCCAGTGGTATTTAAGCTTAGTGATTCTTAGATGAAATGTTTTTTCCATGTTCTGTCTGCTTTATACTTCAGGGCTGTAATTGTGGGCTGTGTAATGAATACATTTTGACATCATTTGTAGCAAATCCCTTGCAATTTTTGAGAAAACATGTAATTGTTTTAAGGTGGTCGTGCTGAATGGCCAGGATTCATGCTTTTTACAATAATGAGGTAACCATGAAATATCAGTGCTCCAAACTCAAGTTTCAACCTTGAGCTTTAATTCTGAAAGGAGAGCTTCTACAGACCTTTATGCACACATTAGGTGGGAATACTGCTGTTAGTTTATGTATACTGGATGCTGGGAAATGTGAATTTTAAGACCTTTAGTACTTTGTACTTAGCATTTCACTTCTAATCATGCGGGCATAATCAGACTGTAAGTCAAACCTGAAACTTGTGGCTTTCCTGACTGCTTTTCTTCATTATGTCATTGGAAAAGAGGTTTGATTTTTTTGCTGACTTGTGTTCATTTGTGGGAAGAGGATCATGCTCCCATATCTCCCTAGTTAATCTAACAGTTGTTGGGATGTTGCCTGTTATCCTTTCAGGACTGTTACCACTGACTCTGTTATGAAGACAGCATAGCTTTTGATAATATTGAAATAGCTTTTCATAATGTTCTTCCTGTCCTTTCTTAATCAATGTAAAACAATGTTTCGTGTGGTGTAAAGGGGTTTTTGTTTTTTAAGGAGTGTGGTGAATTTTAAAGCATTTCTTTAAGAGTGCTTTGCAGATTTTCCATTTATTTTCCATTGATAGTATCTCAAAGTGGCAAAGTATGTAGTTTAACCTCATTGCAAGGAATATTTTTTAAAAAATATTACTGTATTTTGCAGGAAGCTGATAAGAGCACTTGAAAAATATAACTAAAAATCTATGCATTCCTGCTGTAGTAAAGGGATTTGAGACTTTGCTTGTAGTTGGAGCCTTTACCTTTGGGTATTCTCTGCCACTAAAGCTAATCCAATAGTAAGTTTATAGCAGGAAATGGCACCCTGACATCTTGAATGGCTTTCTTTTTTTACCATCAGATTCTGCTTGTCTTTGTTCTGAAAACAGTTTCTTCTGATCTTAATTTGCTAGAAGTTCCTAACAATTTACTTGCTCCATTTTTAGTTTGTTTAGACTATCTTATGTAATTTTTATTCGTCATCTTTCTTTCCTTTGGTGTTACAATTCATTCAGTTGCTTCAGCAGTATTAGTTTCTGTATTCTGCTTAGTATTAACTTCTATTTTATGAGAAAAAGACATGGATAAGGAGGGTGAGAATTTAACAATGAAGAAGTACAAGTTACACAAAGTTATTTGTAAGGTCATCTTGTATTTGTAAGGTCAGCATGTTTTTTGATCTGTGCACTTTTCTTTGGGCGTTGTATGGTGTGTGTTTATCATCTCTATAATGTGATATAAAACATCTGCAGCACCTGTAGAGGTGTTGCTGGAGGCTTTCATGTTAGTATTTCAGAAGGCTTTCATAATTAATATTTCCATATGAGGAACCCTTTTCTGTAGCTGTCATTGCTTTAACTTTTTTGAGTGGAAACAATGGTAAATACATTTTAGATTGTCTCATAAACTGCACATTTGAGTACTATTTTTTGACTTTAAGGACAGTGTATTAAAAGACATTTCTAGTAAAGCGGTACTTAATACCAGATGACACAAAAGGTAGTATTTCTTATCCAATTGCATTCATCTGGCTGGAAACTGTTTACTCTTTCAGGTGCAAGTAGTTTATTTGAATTACATTTGGTGTTCTGTTGCCCTATGTTAATATTAGGAATTCTAAGTTACATCTTGGAAAAACACTTTTATTCAGTATTTTCTCCACAATTTTGTGTCTGAATTCATGTCAGTATTTGCCTACTGATGTTATTGATGTCGTGGCCCAGTTTCACTGCTACTCAGTTTTCTGCTGTAGTTTCTGGGAATCTACTTGTTTCTGTTAGAGTTCTTTAGCTATTACACCTGATTATTGCAAAAACCTATTACTAGTTTATACATTAGAGTTGTAAAAATTAGGAGAATAGTTTCCAAGATACACAGATTCAGAAATCAGAGATGACTGTGCAGATGTTGGGGTTAGTGTATTGTGTAGGCTCTCCAGTTCTTAAAGTGGGGAAAACTATTTTGCAGCATGGGTGAAAAACATTTTAATTTGCATTTCAGTTGATTGTTGAGTTTGGAATCCTTGATGTGAAACGTTTGCAATAATCTTGAGCAACAAAATTCTGTGTCAATCAGATACATACATGGCTTAGTTAAAAGTATTATTGTTAAGATATTAGTACATGTTATCTCAGCATGGTTTTCACATGGAAGTAAAACAGATGACACTGATGTTAGTGACAACCATTTAAGGTGGGTGCTGAGAACCACAAGAGTTTAGAGAGCATTAAATTATTTCTAAATTGCTCTCATGTTACTGTTGATTGTCTCTATGAAGTAAGTAGTTGATACATTTGTTTGTATGAATGAGCTGGTTTGTGGCATGCTAGAAGTTCAAGTGTTTATTTTGTGCTACTATGTATTCTTGAGAGGCATAAAAGTTTTTGATTGTTTGTATGTAACCAGGAAAAAAAGAAACTTTAATTTTATTATCAGGAGTGTACTCTAATTGCAGCAGGTTGATAGCAAATGAGTTTTTCCAGCCTAATGGACTAATGCCAAATGTGTGCCAGCCTGATGGACTAATGCCACTAGTGCAGGACACATCTCGTGTCAGTTGATTCATGCTTATGTATATGAAATCTAGTTTGAAAACTGAATTTTTAACAATTACAGTGTAACCAAGTCCAGTAGAACTTTGAGAACTGAAAAAAACATATGTCAAGTATGGGATTTCATTTTACAATTTAGGAAATACCAAGAATTAACCTATGTTCCATGACATTAACATCAGGGTTATATTCATTTAAGTGATTTGGGCTTGAGTCTAGTTCTCTGAATGATTCAGATGGGAAGGTCAAATTGTAAGCATTAATCATTCTCTTCTGTATTTCTCTTCTTACAAAAGCCTTTCTAGACTGTACAAGGTTATTTTCAATTCACAGAAGAGTGAAGTTGCATCAGAGTTACGAAACAGAAGAAATCTAGCATTCTGAAAAACTGCATTGAGAATGTAATTGCTAAAGTGCTGTTTTAGGGTACTTCTGAGAAGTTAAGATAATATATTCATATTTTCAACCTCTATCCAGTTTTGCTGCCTTTGTTTCAGTTTACTAATCTGCTTTGTAACTGGGTAGTGGATATACTTAGTCTTGATGTAAAATACTTCAGTTTATCAGTTAAGTATTTTGCTTATGCTTTTTTATGATATGAAAAAAATTGTTGTTTTCACAATTTACTTTGAGATATTTTTAATGCAAATTGTGCATTCTGCTCCCATAAAAGAGTAATAATTTTGCATATTCTGATAAAGCATTTTAGGACATCTGGGAAATTAATCCTCCTTGTGACTGTTTTGTGGTGTGGTATGTGATACTATAAGAAGAACACTCAAAATTTAGTCAAATATATTTTGATAAATGATCTTTTGAATGTTTTAAATATTTAATATTTCTCTGAGGCTGATGGGGACAATAGTATCAAATAGTTTCCTTTCCAAATCATTCTCTTCAGAAAAAAAGTAGTTGACTGGTGAGTGCCTTTAATTTTCCATATGTGCTACAGATTTACTCAATTCAGAATGCTGTTACAGATTAATTAAATTAATTACATTTAATTTTAGTTTCATTAATTTTCTTTCTAAAAGATATGCATGGTTTTACACAATGATGTGTAATGACATAAAAACTAAAAAAATAGATACTTGGGGAAAAGGCACTTGCTTTAATTTTTTCTAGAAAAAAAAAATTAATTTTTTCATGGTGATTTTTTGATTAGAAGGTGGCATGCTTTAATCACTGATTTTTAAATGTTTTTGCTGAGGTATAAAGTGTTGTGGCTCCCCAGATATGAAACATCAATTTTCAGTGTTTTTTTAATCAAGCTAGTAACGTTAAAAACAAAGTTGAAACTCCCATGTGCAATTAGATGGTTTCAGTTTTATACTCAATGTAATGAAAGATACAACAGTTTTATGCAGTGTGAAAGAAATGGGTTTTGGTTTTCTCATTATGTCATGTTTTATTCAATATTTGAAGCTTTTTGTCAGAATTTGTTAAGAGTTTCTTTGACAGTTCCTAGACTATTGGTTATTTACAGAGATTTATCCTGTATTGATTAATATTTTGCTATTTTAATTCCATACAGACTTAGTGAAATGAATGCTTAGTAAAGACATGAGTAGCACTTCATGTTGAAGAATGAAATCACAAATAATTAGCTCTACCATAAAGGACATAATGAATGTGGTGTGGCAGTGTCATAAAGTACAGGAAAGGTTGTATCTTTAGGTGACAAAAAAGGCTGCACTTTCCTCTACTTCCAGATCAGTGTGTAATAAGTAGTGTTTAGTTTCACAGGGTTCTTTGGGTAGAACTGTTTTTTAAAAGGAAAGTAAAAGTACGAAATTCTGGATGTGTTCAAGGCCAGGCTGGGTGAGGCTCTGAGTGACCTGATGTAGTGGGAGATATCCCTGCCTAGGGCAGGGGGTTTGGAGCAACATGATCTTAAAAGTCTTCTCCAAGCCAAGCCATTCTATGATTCACACACAGTGAACTTGTAGTAAATTGCTGTTCTGATGCTGCAGTATGTGCCGCAGTTGAATTTTGAACTACATCTGCAGTACATCATTGACCACTTCTTTATTGTTTTGCTCTTTATTATTTCTGATTTGGTAATACTGAAAAGTCATTAGAAGGAAACCTAGTAATTATTTACTACAGTAGTAGTTTTTCTGTGGCTGTGATCAGTGGAACAAGATGCTTTGCATAGAGTATAGAATTAATGCAGTGTTTAAAATGCTGCTGTTAAGTTGGATTCCCACAGTATTTCTTTATGAAGGCAGGAAGAATATTCTCTCAGTGTGTGCTTTTGGAGTAAACAGTGAAGTTACGTCAGAAGGGTAAGCAGTGCAAAAGAGGCTTAAAGAAGGAATTGAAAGGGAAGTAGTGGATGAACAAGAGCTGAAAAAAATTAGACTAGAAGAATAAAAAATCCTGAGAAATTATGAGGGGGAGAAACTGGCAAAGATGCTTCTGTTTCAGTCACAGAATCACAGAATGGGCAAGGTTGGAAGGGACCACAGTGGTCCAAGCTCCCTGCTCAGGCAGGGTCATTCCAGAGCACACTGCACAGGTTTGCATCACAACAGTTCTGNTGCCCAGCCCTGGGGTGTTGGCCTCTCCTCCCAGCTTTGTGTCACCAGCAAACCTGCTGAGGAGGCATCTGCCCCTTCGTGCAGCTCATTGATAAGAAAGCTGAAAATACTGGGCCCAGTTTTGAACCTCGAGGTCCAGTCACAGATGAAGTACTGAGATTTGGTGCTTGTTCATCTATACTGTTCAGATCTCCACTGGATTTTAGTGTGAATACCCTTCTATTTTTATCAGTTAAGTCAGGAAGGAAATAACTGCTTCTGCTGAAGTACCTTTTAATTTCTACATTGACTATTCATTTGACTCCCAAAAAGAAATTGGCTCTCAAACAAGAAATTGATGTGGTCTGGTGTCACTATTGCCAGTGTGACCCTGTTGTTCATGTTTATTTCTGTCCTGAATGTGAGTACTGAATTGCTTCAGAAGTATGGACACTGATTTTGCTATAAATTTGCTGGCTTTCAGTATGGAGCTCCTGAAGTGGTGCAGAATGTATTTATGGACTCCACTGTCTTTTTAATATGCTGGATTACAGAAACAGTATGAAAAACGAGCTGTTAAGAGTTTGGGCTTGGTACACATTTTGTAAAGAATGAGGAACCTAGCTATGACGGTTCAAAAGTGTGAGTTTTCTTCTCAGAACACTGAAGTTTGTACTCAGCTTTTGTGTATGCAACTTCAGTGTTCAAATATGCTGTAATAGGGTTGTTTTACCTTTTTAAAATTGTAACTTTTTTAATGGAAGTGCACTTACGGTTAAATTACATCACTCTTGTTGTTTTCTTTGTAATTTAAGGAAAAATACCTTGTTAACCAAGGGAAACAGTATGTGTTTTTGTACTATTTGATTTATCAGAGGAAGTACATTTCTACTAGAAATAAAGATTTTATGAATAATGTTATTCTTACAATACAGATTATGATTCTGAAGGCTGTGGTGAAATACAGGAGGACTTTGCTGTGTATTTCTAGGCTCATATCTTAAAAAATCTGAGAGAAACTGATACACGACACAATTGCATTAGGTTTTAATGTTATCTGAATCACAAAATCTTGAAAAATTCCACTGTCATGAAGGTGCCAGTAATAGCATCTGGTTTTAGTTTAAATTCTTTATTCAGTTATGTTAATGTTACTACGAATTTCGCCTCAAAAACAACGAGTACAGTAGATTCCATTGCAAATAAAGGACCTGGGGGGTGGTAGTGGTTTTCATTTTGTTTTGAGTTTTTGCATTTGGGTGTTGTTTTGTTGTTTCTGGGGTCTGTGTGTGTGTTTGGTTTGTTTTCTGTCAGGATATTTATTTGTGTCTGAAGTAATGTTCCAAAGAGCAGAGGGAGGCTCTAATTTACTGCCATGTTAATTTCTTCTTAAGTGTATGGATCTGGTTTTATAATCAAGTTTGAAAAGTATTTACTGTTGTTAGCAAAATATTTGTGAAGGGAAAAAGACGTGGTTACTATAGTCTTTCTCTTGAACACTGAAGTGTATTTATAGGTGGCACTGGAAAGGGAAGTTCACTTTTCGGTAGGACTTGTTACAGAAAAATCTTGTTATTCGTTGGGTTGACAAAACAAACAGCATATGGCAAATCAGTCAACAGCCTTCCAGTTCTGTAACTATTTACGTAACTGGTCCCGTGATCTCTGGTGTTCTGAAGTACTGAGCAGTGTCTGCTCCCTTTTAGTGGGGAGTGTGCTCAGAACAGTCCGTGGTGATTAACTCTGTTAGTATTTGCAGCCCTTCCTACACCATAAAAGGCTAATGGTTTAATTCAATACAGTTGAAGGGCTGATCAAAATACCTGTGTATAGGTATCTTACTTGGAGTGGTTTAGAAGAGCAAATATTTGTTTACAAACTATGAAGTTATAGTTTTTTCTTTTGAATGTCAATAGCAACAAATGTAAGGTTTATGCCTTTAAGTCTGTCTGATGGGAGCTGGTAGTAACACTAGGAAATACCTTCTCATATTCCAGCTGCATTCACTGTAGCTTCTGCATGTAGGAGGAAGGAGTACTTGAGACAGCTTATCAGAGCTATGCTGAATGAGGAGTTTTGTCTGGGTCTCTGTGCTTGGAGCTAAAAGATTCACGTTTTAAGAAGAACCACTATATATTACTCCTGTACCAAGTTGTTATAAGTTTACTGGGTATTGTAATTACAACTATTGTGAGAAAGTAACAAAGTTAAGAGCAGGATATGTAAGGAATATATCATGGATATGGCAAGGTATATACCTTGCTTTCTGTGTTAAAATGACGTTCTACTGGTGGTACTCAGTGCCTGGATTCTGTGTAGATATTTTTACGCTACATTTGCCCTAATTGTCAGAATCATAAACAATATGATTCAACCCATAGGTTCTTTTCTTTCTCACTACTCTATTGAGACAAAGCCTAAAGATGCATCTTTTAAATGTGAAACACACTAAATTCACTTGTCTGCGTGGGATTTCTCCATCATATTTGTTAAACAGTTTATAACTTTTAAGTCAGTTGAAAATGGTATCCTACAGTCTACTTAATAGCTGAGCAGATAAATACAGGGAAGTGATATTTGGATGAGAGGGAAGTTGCCATTCTCCCTTCTTTTTCACCTCCCCCATCTGGCAGAAAGTACTTCCTTGTTTTAAATTTGTATCAGGCATCTTGGCTTTTTGATGAGTTCAGAGCTGTGACCCTGTTATAAACTGTAGCAAAGTCTATAGAATAGCCTCTAACTAATATGCAAACTGAGTTATTTTGGATGTCACATTTCAGTTCAGTAAAACTCACTAAATAGTCAGTGTAAGCTGGGTCTCGTGGTATTGCAGCTGGACATGTTGTAATACAGTTGGTACAGAGTTTTGTGTGCACGTGCAGATATTGTTTTCTGAATTTGTGATGTAGGGCATCTCGGTGTTCTCTAATATTCCATGTGCAAACCTTCTGTCTTTCCTCTATTGCCTCACTTTGTAACATCAAGACTACTCCCTTCTTGTCTTGAGTGCACTGTTCACTCCCTTAATGTATGGAGAGGAAAAAAACAGTGCAGACTCTGCTTGTTAGATACTATGCCAGACTGGCCAGAGCAGGAATTTAACCCTTCACTGAAGAAGTTGTCAGTAGGTGAGATCCCTTTCTTGTTTGTACAAGTTTTGAAAAAACAGATCCTCCAGAATGCAAACACAGATTAAGTCACATGTGTGAGAACTGGGGAGTGTCAGAGTTGCTTGCTCAGTCAGTCTCCCGTGGATGCATTTTTAATAATATTGTGGCAGTATCTGTAGTTGGTGGGGAGGCATTTAAAAGCATTGAAAGGTTTCAGTAGTTTCATCAAGGGTTCTTTAGTCATACACTAAAACATTCACCTTGTACATAGAGTGTCAAGTCATGTAATAATATTTTGTAACTGAAGAACTAAATGATTGTTTACACAGTTTTTCAAAAATAAAAGTCTTGCATCAGTGTTTTCCAAGGCAGATAATTTGTTCTTGCAGATTTTCTGTAGGTTACCATTAATCATGCAGTAAATGTGCTGGTTTTGCACAGAACTTCTGCTTCACATGAGGCCTCACATGGCTGTTGGTCATACAGCAAATTCAGTATTCTGCTGCTTCATTGATTTATAGTATCACTGCTTTATAATCTGTTGTTCTAGTGTTACTGGAAAGATGATATTTTCTCCAGATATTTCTTATAACGAGCAACAGCATCTCTAAGCGTTGTACAAACAGTAGCAGCATTTTTTTACTGTGATGCATGATCTCGCACTTACTTCATTTAGGGTTAAACATAGTCTTCCTGTCTCCTATTTCAAGTGACATAACTAGGACTAAAATGTACTTATGCTTCAGTCTGTTTATTAGCAACCTTCAGCCATTCCCAGAAGACTCAGGAAGTGCCTGTTTTCTGGCTTGGCTATGGTGAAAATAAGATTTCTTGGTGTTTAGGGGAATGGACATAATTATATCCTTTGTATATACAAGGCAAGTGTAATACTGCCCCTGTGTTAAGATGGCAACTATTTTAATCCAATAATGCTCAAAAATACATGGTTTGTGATCTGCTATTGTCTTGGATAGAGATGTTTGGAAATGGTCTGTTTTAAGTTAGTGTGGGAATTAAGCGTAAAATAGAACGTGTTTCAGAATTAAGCTTTGGTTCAAATGCAGATAAAACTCAAGTATTCTAACAATCTCTATTAAGAACATATGGGAAAAAAAATCTGTCTAAGTTTCTTTAAAAAAAAAATCTTCCCAATTAAAAATTGAATGAAATTAAGGGTGTGATTGAAAGCTAAGTGAGTGGCTTCTGATCCAGTTTACAGAGTAGGATTTCCTGATCTATATTTTATGTATGCTTGTATTCTAGTGATACTTACTTCATATGAGTGTGCGTGTGTTTGTATTTTTCTCAAGTGGTGGTGGTAAGGGAGTCCATTCTGACTGCTTGGGACACAGTACTTACCTCCTTCCTGGCTTGTAGGTAAAGATGTTACAGCAGATACACACCCGCAGTGGAGAGCCTGTTCATTGACAAGCATGATGTGAAGAGGCTATGATGGGTAGCAGAGAGGAAGGAGACCTGGAAATGTGTTGTGGCTACTATACACCGTGTTGGTAGAACTTCCAGGGGAGGAAGATGTGATGTTTTTAGGGAATAGCCCTCCCTGCAGTGTGTGGCAGGCTGTGGGACTACAGAGCAGGGTCATCTGAGTGAAGAAGAGAGCACACCTGTAGGTACTGCACAGAAGTGACATTTTCCTTCCTTCAGTTTGCATCATGATGCAGTGAGGCAGATCTACTGTTCTAGTGCTTATGAATGTGACCATCTCTTAAGAATCTGAAGAATTCTGGGGATTATTCATTAACAGGGCAAATAGGAGTGGTTGTTGAGATACCCTCTGTGGCAGCATGTTCCTTTCCTCTCTTGTCTTAATGTTAGTGTTCCTTGTCCCAGTTGTGAACTTTTTCAATCAGTTTGCTCTGCTGGTAGGAATCTATTGCTGGTAAAGTTTAATGATTAGTCCAACTCTGATCCATTCAGTGGCATGGCTGAACTGGGGTGCACAGCTGTAATCTCTAATGTTTTTCAGCTGATCTGTTAATCTCTAGAAGCAGAACTTGATTCTTTTGTAATTATGGCTGCCCTTTTCAAAAGCAGTCTAAAATGTTTCCACACATATTCTGTCTGTGGCAGATTCCTGCTCTTTCCTGGAAACTAAATGTGTCACACCTGTGAAGTTGTTAGGTCTCAAATAAGACATCCCCTCCTGCCAGACCTGACTTTCATCTGGAGTTTCCAAAGCAGTTCCTTTGCTGCTGGTCTGAGGACATCTTTATGGAGAAAAACAGTCTTTGTCTTTCTCTTCCTCAATTGCAGCTCTCCTTTTTTAGCTTTGCTTTAGAAAGCTGACTCGCTGTATGCATTATCTTACAGCGTGGCTGCATCTCCAGTGGTTCAGTATTTTTTTGGGCTTTTTGCTCACTTTATCGTGCAAATGTTTCTGTAATCATAGAAATTGACTTTTTAAAATTAAAGTTGACAGCGATACTGCTTTTTGAAAATATATACTAAAGCTTAATAGGCAGATAGATTTTCCATACTGTGTTGATACTATGAATTTATTAATTTATTCCTCAGAGCAAAGTAGTCTTTAATCCAGCTAAAAGTAATTTTTAAATCATTGTTGTTTTCATATTAAGCACTGTGCATTTCTAGCAGAGTTTCTCTCTCAGATATTTTCAAGCTGCAACATAATGTACTGTTAATACCAATGTCTTAATTTTTGCAAGCAAAGTAGGTCCATGTCCTGAAGGTCAACCTACAAACTGTTTTCAGAAATTCTTTTTAGTAATTATTCCTCTTTTCATGTCTCAAAAAGACTAGCAGATTTTCTTCATAGTATACTGTACATATGCCTGTACAATCTATAGTGAACTTCTGTTTTAATATGAAATTAAAATGTGAAGTACTGTTTATGTATATGAGCATATAACTTTTTTCTCATCCTAGTCTGAGTGCCTCTGCATTATTTCCAGTGTCCCTATGGCTTTTGATGTTGCTGCCCTGAACCTTCTAATTGATATTAATCTTTTAGTCTATAAAATACTTAGCCTTTCAGTTTCCTCACAGCACATTTTTTCTCTCTCAACTGTAATACCTAGATTGTTTTCAGAGAGGAATGAGGTACAATTTGCAGATTAGTCTGGAGCTACAATCTAGAACTCGTAGAAAGCAGAAAAGCAAAACACTTTGTTTTTTGTTCTTGATATAGAAACAGCTCTTTGTTAGTTTTCAGACGTGAAGCTAACAGGGTGTTTTGAAAAGATAAAGTACTGTTTAGCTGGAAGCAGCTTTTGTCTGCCTGCTTAGAAGAAGCACATTACAGTTGCAAGGAAAAAAGAAAGACCAGACCAAATTGATAATTATGAAAACAAACAGGCAGGAATACAGAGGAATGATAATCAGTTCAGACAGTAAAATAAAAGAGCTATTATCCAAAGATAGAAAAGGAAGCAGGAATGCATAAAGATAGAGACAAAAGTAGAAACCCAAAACAGACAGTGAAGACATATCCATGAAGAGAAACTGAAATGTATTGTCAGAAGTAGATTAGTGTGACATGCTCTAATTAAAATACAATTTTCTAATTAACTTGTCCTGAAGACAAATAGGGAAAGGTATAGTATATTATGCTGGTAAGTTCTCATTAATATACTCATTGATGATTATGGTTCCTATAACTTTTAATGTAGCGCATCAGGGAGTACTTCATACAAACATAGCAAGATATTTATTTTGTTTCATTTTTTGAAATAAAGAAATTTACTTGAAGATACCTCCAAGTAAAACAGTAAATAATTTGAAGGCCTTGATCATTATCTAAAAATTAAAAAAATAAAACCCAAGCTGCATAATGTTTCATAATTCAGTTATTTCATAAGAGTTTTATAAAATCTCAGTATGTTAAATAGTCACTTAATAATGTTTTGTAACTTAAAATATTTAACTTCTTGAATAGAGTTGGGGTAGTTATGAAGCAGTCTGTTTTTCTTCTGCAGTGCTGCTCATGCAGGCAAAAAAAGACATTATGCAGAATTTAACCTATTATTTAAATTTATCCATAATTCAGGTTCATTTGATAAAGCCTCATGGGCATAAATTGAGTAAACAAGAACTGCTAAGATGCGTATTAAGTTACCTAATCACCCACATTTTCTCACTTGGCTTTCTGTGGACTGGTAGTTTTGTGGTTAAGTAAGTCATGGGTTTTCATAAGGTGATAATAAAATACAGTATTCTTATCCACAAATGCACTGGGGCTTTTTTGATGCCAGGTCTTTTGATTTTTTTCTTGGTCCCTGAACCAAGACATGCTGCTTTTCCATGCTCTGAACACTGTCATAGTATATATTTCTTTATACCAACCTGCATAAGGGTTAAGAATTTAGAGAGCAAAAGACAGGATTGTGTTTTTAGTCTCCCACTCACTGACTTGGAAGTTTAGACTGGCTGTGCAGCCTGCAGAACAAAAAATTGGGA
>VYZP01037828.1:0-14807 GCA_013400635.1 Hypocryptadius cinnamomeus | reverse complement strand
GGTCACTTGGGCTGTTCAGCCTGGAGGAGACAAGACTGAGGGGTGACTTCATTGCAGTTACAGCTTCCTTGTGAGGGGAACAGGAGGGACGCCTCTCTGATTTCTGCTCTCTGGTATCCAGTGACACTCCTGAGGGAATGGTCTGAAGTTGTGTCAGGGGAAGATTTGATTTGATATTAGGAAAAGGTTCTTCACCCAGAGGGTGGTTGGTCACTGGAACAGGCTCCCCAGGGAAGTGGTCACAGCCCCAAGGCTGCCAAGGCTCAAGAAGCATTTGGACAATGCTCTCAGGCACAGGGTGTAACTCTTGGGGGTGGTGCTGTGCAGGGCCAGGAGTCAGATTCAGTAATCCTTATGGCTTCCTTCCAACTCAGAATGTTTTGTGATTCTGTGAGGATGGCAGTTGTTTCTGCAGTCAGCTTTCCCCTTCCCCAAGCCTAAGACAGAGAAAAACAATGATGGACAAACCCCCCAGACCATCTTGTCCAGGCTGTGCTGCTCTGACTGCTGCCCTGGGCTTGGCTGTGTCTGGCAGCATTCAGCTGAGCCTGGCTCAACTCAGCTCAGCTCCGTTTGCTGCTGCTCTGTTCCCTGTGGCTGCTTCCAGCGCTGGTGCTCATGGCATAGGCACTCTGCTGGATCTGGCTGTGTTTGTCGCTTGGAGTTGTGTTCTCCTGAGGGATGAGAAGGGACAGGCAGCAGTGGGAGAAGGACAGAGTCCCCAGTGGCAACTGTGGCAAATTCTCCGAAGAAGCAGAGAATGGCACCACTTCTGGTGTGTGTTCACCTTTTCCTTCCCCCGAAGCTGCACCCTGGTGATGATTTCAGTGATGTTGAATAGCAACCTTGCAATGCCCACAAGACTCTTGGTTTTGCCCATTCTTCATGCCTGTGAGAAAAACTAGGCCATTATCTTCCCCTGATTCTGTACCATCTACTCATGCCCAGATCCTACACCTTTCAAGACATATAAATATACACAAGCACAGATATAATTTCTGTAGTCATGGCCATCCCTCCCAGATGTCTGCTGAGTTCATTCAGTCCATGACTGTGGGTTCTCTCCCTCCTAGATGTCTTCCAGGGCATGAGGGCTGGTGTGCTGTTGGCTGGTTGCTGCATCAGGAGCTCCCGGCTGGTGTATCTGGAGCAATCCATCACTGGACATGGCAGTTGTGACATACAGCAACCAATATTATTCATTCAACATTCAGCAACCAATATTATAGAATTCAACATTACAGACTGTTCTGAAAAACCAGATTCCCATCCAGGTACACATTGTGTTTCCCCATCCCCCTGCACTACCCACCAAGTACACCCAGGTCCTTGAGCAAAAACAATCCCAAGGATGTATTTGCCTTTACTTGAGGAAGGATTAATCCAAACTGTCTTCCCTAACACATTTCTCATATGTACAATGAGGACTTTTTCCCTTTCTGTGGTTCATGGAGGTTTTGATTAGCCAGGGCCAGCTCGACTGGTGGAGCCTCAGTCGTTAGCTAACAGCATGGCCTTCTGTAAATATAGATTCCAGTGTTTGAAGGTCCCACTACCCATTGCTTTCAACGTGTCTTTGAACAGTCCATTGTACCATTCAATTTTCCCAGAGACTAGTGCATGACAGGGAATATGATACACCTACTCAATTCCATGGTCTCTGGCTCAGGTCTCTACAAGGCTGTTTTTGAAATGAGTCCTGTTGTCTGACTCAGTTCCTTCTGGGGTGCCATGTCTTGCTTTCCAGGGCCCAGGATGGTGTTCTGGGCAGTGGTGTCAGGCACAGGGTATGTCTCCAGCCATCCAGTGGTTGCTTCTAAAACTCTAAGCACCAGAAACTCCTTCCTTGATGGATTTTTGTGAGTGTGATGTAACCAATCTGCCACATAGTCATGCTGGCAATGAGGGGCTGCACTTGGGCTCTCCCCTTCACTTTAGGCTCCTCTCCTTCTCAGGAAGTCCCAGAAAGGTCCCCTCCTTCTTGAGGCCAAGTCCCAGTGATACTGCAATGTGCAAGGGGGGGCAGAAGTTCAAGCCATGGCTTTATGTTAATAATTTCAAGAGACAGATATACTGGAATGATGCCTTCCAGTGTAGCTCCTGTAGACAGTTCCTGTGAGGCAAGCAGAGGGGACGCCTGTGGTTTGGGGGAGGTTTATTCTCTTATAATCATAGAATCACAGAATCCTTAAGGTTGGAAAAGCCCTCTGAGAGACCACTGAATCCAACTTTTCCCTCAGTACTGCCAAGCCCACCACTTATCCCAAGTGCCACATCCACATGGCTTTTAAAATCCTCCAGGGATGGGGACTCCACCACTGCCCTGGGCAGCCTTCTAAGATGTGCTGTGTCAATGTTCTTTTTTTTTCTCCTCCCACTCTATTTTGCCCATGGGTGTTGGAAGGGGAGAAGTGGTTCTGCTAAGGTGTCTTAGCATTTCACTCCTGTGGCTTCAGTGGCTGATTCCCCATTTTGCTTCATGGTTCTGAGCCTTCCCCCAAGACCACCAGGGGATTTTTATGGCAGCTGGTAACATCTTCCCTGCTGGCACTGGGAGAAATCCAAATGTTCCTTTCTCCTTGATTTAGATTTCTTTCCTGGTGACTAGCTGTGGGAAGAGCAGAGAACTCCCCATTTCCTCACAGGCCGTGTTCTCTCTCCCTCTGGATTACAGTGAATTTTTAATCCTTTTCCAGCATCCCATCCTAGAGTTTTGGGAGGAGTTTTCTAGCTGTGGGTGAAAAATGCATGCAAGCAAGATTGCTTACTAGGGAAAATTTCTTCCCTGAAAGGGTTGTTGGGTCCCAGGACAGGCTGCCCGGGGCAGTGGTGAAGTTCCTATCCCTGAAGGGATTTAATATATGAGTGGATGTGACACTTGGGAACATGGTTTAGAGGTGGCTTGCCAATGATAGGGCATGGTTGGACTCAGTGGTCTCAGAGGGTTTTTCAACCCGAAAGCTAAGAACCTATGCCCTGATGGCTTGGGAGGCACCCCTCTGGGATAAGCACCTCCACAGCTCCCTGTTTGATCTCCTGTTTCCCATCCTTGGGGCACTTATTCATGCAATCAAAATACTAGCTGAAATTCATATATATAGGGCTTTTTCCTCAGGAACACTTGTCTCTGAGAAATGTCTTGTTGAGAAGAGTCAAACTATCCTATATGTATCAGGAGGGAAATGCTGGAACCTTACCCACTATTCTGGGTAAGGATAATCTCTGTTTTATGATGCTGCAACAAATACAGGATTATTATACTGAGTTTTTATGGATATTCTTTAAAAAGGATGTTAAAATATAAAGAGGGTTGGAAGAAAAATCCAGAGAATTGTTAAAAGTTTGGAAAGTGTGTCTTATAGTCTCGGCCTCTGGGCACTCATTTCATATGGAAGAGTTGGATCATCATGTGTGAATTTACATGGGCCACAGGGATCTGGTGTTAGACAAAAAAATAAAAAAAAGGTCTTGTGGTGGGAAATGAATTACACCAAAGTGGGAATAAGGCTTAAGATTTTAAGAGTGGGAGTAAAACGAAAAGAACATTTCACTGGTCATTATGAACCGTTCTTCATTGTTAAACACTTTGTTAGGGGAAGGATTCTAACTGAAAACTGAAAACAATTGAACTAGATCAAACTGTATTGTTGTGCTGCAAGGAGATGTCCAGCTCTTCTGGACACAAAGGTCACAGTATGCAAAAGATGGGACCAAGGGTGAATTTATGATACATGGCACCTCTAACTCAGGCTGATCCTGCAATTCCTCAAAGCTCATTAGAGACCTCCTTGTCCCATGAAAGCCCTTCAGGCACCTCAACGTGGTGTGCTTGTTAGTGTGTCAGCAAGGTCCCTGGTGGTAGTCTCTCCTTTGGCATTTGTGCAGGTCTCCTCTCTTGCAAATGGGGGATCAGTGCTGATTTTTCATATGCTAACTAATGCATGGGCCTCTTACATTCCCTGACTGGATCCCATGGTGCCTTTTCATGTGGAAGAAGAGCATGGTTGCCACTTTTAGACAACCCAGATGATGCCATGCCATTGCCTGTGGGGGCTCTTACGCAGCTCCTGCTTGCATGCTTGTGATAGAGAAGATGCTCTCTACACTGGGGACTCAACAGGAAGCAGTGAAAGTCTATAGACATTTAAAACCAACATCTTCCACCCAAATCAACCACTGTGTTTAGATTAATTTTCTCTCATCACTTTTTTCAATGAATTCCCATCTATGTGTACACTTTTGGTAGTGGACAGTGCAGGAAAGTCCATGTCATAGCACATCTGGCTGTTCTCCAGCACCCTTGGCTGGAGGCCCATTGCTTGGAGGCCGGCAAGAGATTGATCACAGGAGGGTGATATCACTGCATGGGGGAACAGAGACCCTTCTTGGCTTACATGGACTGTTGAAGCAATGATTGAGTCTGGACTGAATCATCATCTCAAGTTAAAAATATTAATGAATGAGCAAGGAGATAGCACAAGGCTACTCCCGTATCTCTGTTGCACACCCCAACGCCTTTAATGAGCTTTGAAAGGTTCTGTTAAACAGATCCCGTGGAAAAGACATACATTTCAGTCTGCTAATGTCAGAAAAATCCAGGCATGTCTCAAAAGGGCAAGAGATTTGCACTAGACTAATGGCCTGCTCTGGAGGAAAAAGGAACTGAATAAACTCTAGATGAACAATCCCACTTTCTGATGCTTGATAGCGTTGACAATTGGTGGTTCATGGTGGTTTATTGTCTGTTGCTTCATGTTGGCTTCCCTAGTGCAGGAGCCTGTGAATCAGGCCATTGGATGTAAGAAGTGGTTGATAGCACTGTATTGCACACAGACATGGTTTCATCCAGCTGTGCCTGCTCTCTTTTTAATTATCTTTTACTTTTACTTTCTCTGCAGTCTGACAGAGGGCAGGTTAAAATTGAATACTGCGAAGAAATTTTTTCCTGTGAGGGTGGTGAGGCCCTGGCACAAGCTGCCCAGAGCAGCTGTGGCTGTCCTATCCCTGGAAGTGTTCAAGGCCAGGTTGGATAGGTCTTGGAGCAACTTAGTCTAGTGGAAGGTGTTCCTGTCTATGGCAGTGGGGTGGAATTGGATGATCTTAAACCTCCCTCCCAAACCAAATCATTCTGTGATTCAATGATGATTCCAAAAAACAGGCTGATGTTCAAGATATTTCCCTAAGGAAATTTGCAGAGCTTCTGTGAGGAAAACCCATATTGGACCAAGGCTCCTAGAGCTGAGCACTTTGCAAGATACAGCTTAGCCCCTCTATCTCATAATTAAAATTATTTGGATTCTCTGTTGGAGATGTGGAGTTTGTCTGTAGATAGTATGTTCTTCATCCTCGGACACAGAAGTCAAGGATTTGACCCACCTTGCTTTGGGTGTTCTCCATTCAGAGGCTCCCCATAGGGACTGATCATTTGGGATCCTTTTCTGGTCTGTGGGGAAAAGGCACATTTGGGGCCATGCAGGTCCTTTGTCCCATTCTGCACTGAGGAGAAGTTGAGGCATGTTGTGGAAATGCCCACTTCTCTAAGCGAATTCAGGGAATTAGCTCAGGAGCAGTCCATCAGCCTCCTTTTTTTGCTAGATTACAATCTTTGCTATCCAAAGTCCTCCTCACTGTTTTCATACTCAAGCTGCCACTGGTTGGATACTTGCAGCATTTTCCATGGCCATTGCAGTTGTGTTCTGCTGTTGTTGCTGAATTTCAGAGGAAAATGTAGAATTTCTTTTGACTTCCATGTTGTTTCCTGGTACATAAAATACTAATGATAATAATTTTCACTGTAATTATTTTGGCTGATGGAGACCATCATCGTGTTCTTTACCATAGTAAGAAATGTTTCATGACATTCAAAGACACAGTAACAAAAAAGTAGGAATGAGCTAGTGACTTCAGCTGAGATGGAGGGGGGACACACCCTGGTGGTTTACAGCCCTTATACATCTTTATTTTATGTAATGTAGCTCTACAGTTGTATTATTCATATAAACTTATGATGCTTTTTGGATTTGTCCAGGAAGGCTAAGACAGTGAGTGCAACTCTTTCCCATTTATTTTACATTTAGAATTCTCGAGGTACAAAGATTTTCTTCCTTCTCAACAGAAATACTTTGTTACTCATAAAGATTTAATGCAGAAAGGACTGTTCTCCCAAAACCTATGGAATATGCTTATCTGCTGCAGAAAAAACAGCAGCATTTTGGAAACTTCCAACAGCTTTGATTCAAGCCACAAAAGAGCTGCTGCCCTTTCATGGGCACAAATTCCTTGGGAATTTATCTCTTTTCTCTAACAGTGTGTAAATCATAACTAAGACAATGCTTGTCAGAAAAAAATACCCTTGTATTTGTTAGGTTTAAGCTTAAAAAAAAGGAGAAATTAGGCTTCATTAAGGTTTTATGCCATTCCTTGGTTTCCTTATCCCAGTTTAAGAGAGGGGAAATAAAGCTCACTTAGAAATGTTTTGTGCATGGCCATGAGTAGTTTAGAGTAATGGTTGATCTCATACAATTTCCGAACTTTATTAAATCTCTGGTAATTTTCAGATAGTTTTACCTTTCACCTAGAAACTCATCTCCATAACCATATAGGAGGGATCCATTTAATATTACAAATAAATATATTTTCTGCCACTCCAAGATCTAAATGCAATTGATATTTTGCTTACTCTGTACCTCTCACCTAATCTAACCTTCTCCACTTCTCATCCTTTTTTTTTTTTCCCCAGGCTGGGAAGCTTTGAGGATGTAATTTATACAAAAAAATCTGTGCTATTAAAGAACCCAAGATAGTTTATTGTACCAAAATAAAATTCTCAGCATGTGAAGTCCTTAAAATTAGCATTGATTTGAAGTTGTTTTCAGACATATTAGATCAAATTCTCATCCCTTGGAGCCTGTTGACATGGATTACAATCATATTTTTCCATCCTGGTCCCCAACAGAAAAAAGTAAATCAAAATGAAACACTTAATTAGTCTGAAAAATATTTTCCTATTAACTGAATAGTCACAGCAATAACTCACTTGTACTTTGGAGTTAACATGGTTTTCCCCTTCCTTAGTGTTATCCTTAGTGGGAAGTGCAGAACTCCTGCAATAAATCAACGGGCACAGCTACTGCTGATGCTGATCTCGTTTGAGCATGCTGCCTTGCTCTCCAGAGATGCTCTCCAGGAGGTTTTCTTGGCTTGAGCCCACACATTTATTTAACCCACATGTTATTTTCCCAAAGGAGCATCTCAACAGTCTTGAATCCCCCTCACAGCAGATGGAGACAGTACAACCATATACTCCAGAGCAGCAAAAGAGGAATTTCCACTACCCAGCATTTGTCATGTAGTGGAAGTGGGCTGTTGTGTCAAGGCCAGTGGGAATCTCTGAAGGAAGATTGGTTGTTTCTTCTCAGCTGCTATCTTTGATGTAAACCTGCCCTCTCACAGTGGGGAGCCATTACCCCTTGTCCTGTAACGCCAGGCCCTTGTCCAAAATCCCTCTCCAGCTCCTTTGGAGCTCCTTTAGGCACTAGCAGGGGCTCTAAGGTCTCCCTGAAACCTTCTCTTCTCCAGGCTGAACATCTCCAGCTCTCCCAACCTGTCTCAGGAGTAGAGGTGCTCCAGCCCTCACAATATCTTTGTGACCTCCTCTAGCCCTGATCCAATAGGTCCATGTTCTTCTCATGTTGTAGCCAGGTGGGGATCAGTCTTTTTACCCAAGTAACCAGCAACAGGACAAGAGGAAAGAGCCTCAAGTTGTGCCAAAGCTTGGGTTGGATATTGGGGAAAATTTCTTCTTGGAACGGGCTTTCCAGCCCTAGCACAATCTACCCAGAGTCCTGGTGGAGTCCCCATCCCTTGATGCATTTAAAAGCCACACGGATGACGCATTTGGGGACGTGGGTTGGTGGTGGGTTTAGCAGTGCTGGGGGAACAGTTGGATTTGATGATCTCAGAGAGCTTTTCCAACCCAAATAATTCTGTGATTTTATATCCTATGATTTCCAGAGCAATTTCCCACTTGAATTTCTGATTGCATACAAGTGGAGATGGTGCTCCTCATGGCGGAGTCCCTGGACACTCATATTAAAAATCTTTCCTGTAAACATTTGGGAGAAGTTGTATTTCCAAACGTGGTTGGTTTGAAATACTAATTCTTACACTTGGGGGCAATACCAGTAAAACCAGTGCAAATTAGTCTCTCAGTGACTAGGAGATCTTTGGAGTTTTAGGAATGCTTTTCATAATAATTAATATCCAGGGACAAACACAATCAAGGCTTGCACAGCTAGGGCTGGAGCATGCCGAAGCCTCAGGCAGCCTGAGCATCAGATGGCCTGGGTCCTAGAGAGCATGCAGTGGGACTTCTAAGGAGCTTAAATCCTTTCAACTCTATTTTATTTTGCAGCTCTGCCCCATGAAGGATCTCCAGGGGACTTGGCCTGTAGAGAAAGGTTACACTTCAGGCTGCTTTGCAGATGTGGGGCATCATCCTAGAACCATTTTTTTTTTATCCAGCTGTAAGTAAACTCATGAACACCGCTGTGTTCTGTGGATGTCCCAGGGTACATCAAAGGTTTTCATTCTCCTAATTACGACTTGCTGGGAAATACTTTCATTTTCATAGATCCTGGAGTTAAAGAGAAAAGATTCAGTGAAGCATTAATTTATGTTAAAAAAAATTCTTACATTGAGGCTATCTGAATTAACTTTTACTCTCTTTATTTAATTTTTTTCTTAAAATTCAAATAGCGTATCTGCATGTCTTTTTTAAACTATTCATAGAATCACAAAAACATAGAATCACAGACTGGTCAGGATTAGAAGGGGCTGTTAAATGTCATCTAGTTCAACCTGCTGCCATAAGCAGGGACATCTTCCACTAGACCAGGTTGCTCAGAGCCCTGTTCTCTCCTTCAGTAGATTCCTTTACTGGTTTTGTAGAGCATCCCCTTCTCCTACCTTGGGGAAGGGGGTGGGGGGTAGAGGGGAGTTCAAATGTCAGCTCTGCATTCACCTTATCTTCTTCCCCTCCACCCTGCTCCCTACTAGAGCTGGGCATGATCCCATATAGGACCAAACAAATGCCTCAGGAATAATGATCCCAGCTTGCCCCAGTTAAAAAAATTACTTACCACACCATCAATGTGGAATTTCAGAAGTTCTGGGTAGGAAAATGCTAATTTCTTTTTATGGAGATAAAACACTTGGTAACACTCTTCAGCTCCCCAGGCTCCCCACTCTTCAATTTTACCAAGTGTGCACAATCAGTTCTTAATAAAATAGTGGAATAAGGGCAGATTAATAAATGGATATGCTGTGAATATGGTGACATGGCTGGATCTAATCTGTATTTGCATGCCATAAAAGTGCATTTCCTTGCAGCATGTGAATTTTATACAAATCACCCACAGAGCTCAAATTGCAAGAACAAGAACTGAGAGAGGTACAGGGTCAGGGGGACCATGACACCCTCTTTCCCCCCCTTGTCTTTGTCTTTTTCCTGTGCACCAAGCATGTGCCATCCTGTTACAAAGGGGTGAAGAATTTGGTGTGATTCCCAAATGCACAGTCAGTCTCATGCAGCTCATGCCACACAGCATCCTGGATGCTGTTCAGGTGAGCAGCCCCAAATTTATAGGCAGAGATGTGAGTTTTCTGGGGAGTGGGTTGAGAGGGGGTGTCAGTGGGTTGATTCATGGGGCAACTCATCTGAACAGCCCAGACTGGACAGATGGGGAAACTGAGGCTGGCGAAAAGCCACAGGACCCTCTCAAGGTGCAGATGTGGGCGATCCCAGCTCATGCAAATCCGTGAGCAGTGGGAACCCAGAACTGGCTGTTTCGTTTTTTATTTTGCTTAGCAAAAAATTTTCAGTTCAAGTAATTATTTTTAATTTTCTCACTTTGCCCAGAGATATGCATAGAAATAAAACTAATCTGGAGGCCCAGGACTCTCTGGTGAGCTGCTGGGCTGCAGGATACAGGATGTTCACGTCTTCAGGCATTCCAGCTCCGGGACTTCACAGGCTCCCGAGGCATGGAGGAGTCTCCTCCTTCTGTGCTCTAACACTGCCACCCCCTGGCACATCGACACTTCCACGGATGGGGAAGCCATAGCTTCTCTGGGTAACCTGTGCTGGTGCCTCACCCTCACAGGGGAGAATTTCTTCCAAATATTTAATGTAAATCGGAGAATCACAGCATGGTTAGGGTTGGGAAGGGCTTTTAAAGCTCATCTCATTCCAAGACCCCTGCCATGAGCAGGAACACTTTCAATAGACAGGGACACCTTCCACTAGACCAAGGTGCTCTAAGTCTTGTGAAAACTGGTCTTGAATATTTCCAGGGATGGCGTATCTACTACCTCTCTGGGCACCCTAAATTCCCGAATTTGGCACTGTGACTCCACGTGCATCCAATGAAGCCACCAGTGCGTGCATCAAAACAAACAAGTCAGAGTGGCTCTTCATGTGGTGTCCTCGGGTTCTGTAGCCACCCATGACCCTGAGGCCTTTGGCTGCCCTTAGCCCCTTACTGCTCACAGCCACCTTCGACCACTGAGTCCCCTAGCAGCCCTTGACCCCAGGTCCCTTGGCCTCCCATGATTCCAGAGTCCTCAGCCACCCTTGACCCATGAGTTCTGCCACTGCCTTGACCCTGGTATGCCCTCATGGTATGGTATGACCCTGGTATGTCCTTAGTTGCCTGTGACCTGGGCTCTTTGGTTGCCCTCAACTTCCAGGTCTGGCAGCCACCCTCAAACTCTGGCCCCCCTGGGCCCCTGACCACCCTCTATGCCACACTTGAGCCCAGGTCCCCAGCTGCCCTTGATCCCAGGGTCCTCAGCCACCCTCATTACCTTTGACCTTCGGGTCCCATGTCCTCTCTGGACCCTGGGGTCCCCAGTTGCCCTTGGCTTCCCTCAACCCCAAGATACTCAGACTGCATTCAACTCCTGGGTCCCCAGACTACCCTCTGCCATCATCCATCCCTGGGTACTTCAGCTGCCCTTGACTCCTGGGTCCCTGGCCATCCCCCAACCACCCTGGACCCTGGGCTCCTTCACCACCACCCTTAATCCTGGGTACCTAGACTGCACTCCACTCCTGTGTCTCCCAGCCACCCTTGACCCCCAGGTCCCTGACTGCACTTGACCCTCAGGTCCCCCAGTTACCCTGTTCATGGGGTTTCCTGCTGCCACCCTTGATGCCAGGTACCCAGACTGCATTCCTGGGTCTCCTGGCCTTTCACCATCCTCAGGTCTCCAGCTACCCTCCACAGCCTTCAACCTGCAGGTCCCCAGCCTCCCTCTGCCATCCTCATCCCCTGTGTCCCTCAGTCACCCTCAACTACATCCCCAGTTGCCCCCTGACAACCAGGTCCCCTGTCTGCCCTCAACCCCAGGGTCTGCTCCGTCGACCAGCCTTGACCCTAGGGTTGAGGGCAGATGCAGGACCTGAAGGCTGAAGGCAGTGGGGACCTGAAGGTCAAGTGGGGCAAGAGCCACAAAGGGCAGTGGTGGATCAGCTGCTTCATCCCTGCTACCCCACACACAGAGTCACCTCCTCTGGTGCGCTGCATCTCTCCCCTGATGCTCCCCTGCGCTCCTCTTTGGCACATGGCTCATCCCTCAGCATTTCCCTTGAAAAACACACTATCTCCATATCCAGGTGCAGAGTGCTCCCCCAAACCCCTGTGAGATTGTCTTACCACTGGTCCTTGAGAGACCCACTTGGATCAGCCCTTTCAGTAGGTGTGCCCAGGCAAACCCCCACTCCCAAATGCTAAAGCCTCTTACCATGGCAGGGTCTGCCCCATCATCATCCTCACTGGCCACAGCTGTCCCACAAAACCCTCAGTGCATCCCCAAGTCTACCCCAAGACCCAATCACTCACATCCCCTCCAAGTCCCACTGCCCCTCCCAGGTACCCCCCACTCTTGGAGACTCCCCCAAAACCACTCAGTGTCCTCTCAAAATGCCCTTTTTCCATCCAAGACCCTCCCAAAGTCCCTCTACCCCCTCTCATCACCCACATTCCCCCACTTTTAAAGGACCCCCAGCTCACCTGTCAGCAGGAAGTTGGGTTTAGCAGCCCCCATAGTGCCACAGTGTAATGTTGGCTTGGGGGGGAGTGTGCTGGAGACAGAGACCACTCACCCCGATGTTCATGTGGCAACAGAGAGAGTTTATTCCCAAACCCTTCCTTATAAAGGGCACTTGAAAAACCCAGTCTGGATATTTTCATTGGTCTGATCTCTACGCTCCTTCAGGTTCTGGACCACTGAAATGCCTGCAGTCTTAGGAGAGATGTGATTGGGCAAAGCCCCTGTCAGTCAGCCCAGGGGCTGGTTAATTCACACCAAACAAGACTGTGATATGTGGCAACACCATAGCAACCCTCTGGATTTGGGTGAGATGCCCCCCTGGATAACCACTACAGGTTCATGTTTCCCACCATTTTAGACCCCTTTCACCCTCACCACCATGTTGTCTTAATAGAAACCCCTAAAATAACAGAAAATGAGAGTTTCCCCTGAATTCCAATCTCCCAGATGATGGAAAAGGGGGGTTTTCCTCAGTTTAAACCCTTAAAATGGTGAAAATTGAGTATCTCTCCTCAATTTAAATACCTAAAAGGAGGGAAAATGGAACTCCCCCCCTCAATTTAGTTGCCCAGATTTTTTCCCCCTCCCACCACCATGGTTTAGTTGAGGTGTTAGGGCATGGGTTGGACTCAATGATCTTAAAGATCTCTTCCAACACAGTGATTCTCCCCTCAAAAGCCACAACTTTTGCAGCTTTTTGACATCTTTTTCCCTCATGAAGATGTGAGAGACCAGAACGATACATGTCCTGAGAATGTCCCTCAAAATAGAGGGTTCACATATGTTCTGCTGTGACACAGCTCCCTGACAAGTCATCAGTGCATGACCCCTATTCCATGGCTTATATGAAAGAAATGCATTGCTCTCATTCCAAATGGATTTGTAGTTCTCCTTTCAAAAGCAAAGGGTTCTTCTTGATGTAAATTTTAAAGTGACACATAAAGAGGTTCCTCTCAATTTAAATCCTTTAAAAATGAGGCATTCACCCTCCATTTAACCCTCAAAATGATGAAAAAGGAGTATTGGCCTTTGATTTAAACACCTAAAAGGTTTTCCCATTCCATATAAGCTGTAAAAGAATGGAAAATCGGGATTCCCTGTCAATTGAAACCTTTAATATCAGGGGAAGAGTAGCTTTTCCTCATTTAAACCCTCAGAATCACAAATAAAGGAAAGTCCCCCTCAACCAAAACGTAGAAAAAAATAGTAAAGGTGATTGCCCCCCTCAATTTAAAGCCTTTTTTGCCTCCAAATCCCCAGGTGAGGAGGATAAGGATGACGAGGGCATAAAGCTCCATGCCTGTCTCTGACTCTGCCCCCTCTGTATTGCAGAGTGAGATGCCCCTAGACCACCCCTCTGAGCTGCTATATTGGGGGACTCCCCACCCTGCATCACCTCCTTCCCAGGGAGATGGATTCCCTTCATCAGGAAAATGCAGAGCTGCTCTGTGTTTGAGTGACCCCCAAATTCCCCCTCCTCCTGTACCCCAAGCTGCCCCCCGTATTTGCCCCAAGCTGGTGCAGGGGCAGCTGCAGCAGCTGCGCTGCCCTGCCTTGTGTGTGTCACCTCCCCTACAAAGACAGGTGAGGTCCCCCCACATTTTTAATGGGCTGTCCACCCCTTAGACCTCCTCCCCACCTCCTCCCTACCTCTGCTTCCTCATGGGGGTTCCCCCAAATTTCTCCCTCCCTTCCAGTCACTCCTCATCACCATCAGCAGCTCTGTGGTCAAGTATTCAGGTAAGGGGGGCACCACAAATTTGGGGTGAACCCCAAATTGCATAGAGGGTCTCCCAAACCCTCCCACCCCTCCCCTGCAGCTGCTTGACACCCCTGGAGACTCCCTGTTCCTGCAACACCCCAATATTGCAGCTGAGATGCCCCTACCCCCCAAACTGGTGGTACCCCAAAGTAGGGGGTGATACCCACAATGCTTTGCACCCCCCACAGGTGGGCAGAGCCTGTGGGGAATCTGAAACTCCCCTGGCCTCTAGCAAAGGCAAGTGACCCCAAATCCATCTGGTTTTACCACAAAGCACTCACCCCTTATCCAGGGGATGGAGGGCAGCTGGGGCCCCCAAGGTGGAAGACAATGGGGTATGACCGGCGAGCAGGGGGTCGAGGGTGACAAAGGGTTGAAGGTGGCGTAGGTCTGCTGGGGACCTGGGGGTTGTGGGGGGAGAACGGTAGTGGAAAGATGCAGGGGGGACTGGGGATCAAGGAGGGTGAGGGCAGTGAGGGACCCAGGGATCAAGATGGGCTTGATGTGTGCCCAAAGGCATCCTGGCCTGTGTCAGGAACAGGGTGGGCAGCAGGAGCAGGGAGGTCATTCTTCCCCTGTACTCAGCACTGGTGAGGCCACACCTTGAGTGCTGTGTCCAGTTCCGGCCCCTCAGTTTGGGAAGGACGTTGAGACACCTGAGCACGTCCAGAGGAGGGAACAAGGCTGGTGAGGGGCTGGGAACACGAGCCCTGTGAGGAATNCACGAGCCCTGTGAGGAATGACTGAGGGAGCTGGGGGTGTTCAGCCTGGAGAAAAGGAGACTCAGAGGTGACCTTATCACTCTCTACAACTACGTGAAAGGTGGTTGCAGTCAGGTGGGGTTGGTCTCTTCTCCCAGGCAATAACTGATAGAACAAGAGGACACAGTCTTTAGCTGCGCCAGGGGAAGTTTAGGTTAGACATCAGGAAA
>VYZP01037825.1:0-23393 GCA_013400635.1 Hypocryptadius cinnamomeus | reverse complement strand
CAGACCAAGTGCCCTCAGCCACTCCTCATACGCCTTCCTCTCACGGCCCTTCATCATTCTCATGGCCATTTTCTGGATGCTCTCTAATAGTTCATCAATGATTATTCATCTGTTTAAGTAAGATGTTACCTTTCTGTACACACAGATAAACATAGGCTTCCATCTAAAAGTCTGAAAAAACCCAAAACAAACCCAAAGCATGATGGACAGTGAGTGGTTTTGCAGTTACTTTGTGCCCAGTTCAAACAGAATTAGCATCCACAATACTTATATTGCCAAACAATAAGGAAAATAGCAGCAAAAAATCTCAGTTAAGCTGTGGATTAGGTGTCAATCCACCACTCTGCTGCAGCACCATGTATTCCATGTCCAAGGAATATAAAATATGGTAAACAATAGACAAAGGGGAAACAGGCTGGTACTGATGTAACAGAGATCCAAGAAAATAAATGTTTGTATGTAGAAGCCCTGGAAGCAGGTAAAAAGCTCTTAGCCAGAGGTATTCAAGACAGTATGAACAAATCTGGAGAGAATGGCTTATCAAGTGTTTTCAGGAGGACAAAAGTGCATTGTTTGTGAGACATAATAGTTATTCTGGTATTTCTGATGTGTCACATGAGGTCAAATCTTTTAACATTTGTCAAGCTGAAAAACAACAGCAAGACTTGAACTATCTTTCACCGTGACTTGAGTCAGAACAGAGCAGCCCTGACAGCAGCTGCACAAGAAACAGCTGGCAAAGACCTAACATGCCTGAGCAGTCTCATCACCTCAGCTTGTCAGTGTCTCAAGCCTTCCTTGGAAATAAAAAAAAAGATTAAAAATAACAGAAACTGAAAGTAATTTCTTTCCCAGTCAAAGTCTTCTGAATAGCAAAAACAGGAGAAACACTCATCTTCCTGGCATACTGTATCTGCTACTCCATCCCGAATAAAACAGTGTTTCTTTTCAAATACTTGCCAGAAAAAAACAAGCATAAAAGACAAAAAAGGGTATTTCACTTTAAAAAGCTATGAAATTTAATACTTTTTTTTAAATATGTATAAATCAGTGTTGCTGGTTAATTCCAGAAATATAGAGGTACTGTGTGAATCAGAAACCTTTAACAAAACTGAAGGTTTTCCCTAGAGCCCAAAGGACAGTTTGAAATTTGGCTTGCTGTTTTCTTAAGATCCCTGAAGTAAGCTACCTTACAAGGACAGACTGGTTTTTCAAAGATTCTGGTTTTTCAGCCTTAGAAATAAAAGGTTAAATGAGACTCTCAGTGCTGCCTCCAACAACTAGATTGGAGGGTCTGAAGAGGGAGGACCAAGACTTCTCTCAGACAGGAATACTGAGAGCACTACAGGCACCACAGGAAACGGTTCTCAATGCAATCAACATGACAGTGGCCAAATATTCAGAAAGGAGACCTGAGAGGCTACAAAACCTCCAGCTAATAAAGTCCCCAGCAACCAGATCTAAGCTGGCCCTGCTTTGAGAAAGGGTTGGACCAGATCCTTCAAAAGTCTCTTCCAATCTAAACTATTGTGTGGTTCTACCTCATCAAAGTGGGCAGAGAAGATTGTGTCCTCTTCTTCCCAGCAGTTTCCAGGACAGCACATGTGTTTAGAAACCACCTGTGTTTTACCACAGCTTACCAGGAAGATATCCCTGATAAAAAGTTCCTAGTTTGTCACAGCCCCTTCTCCAGAAGAGGAGATTGCATCACCACAATCTGAAGTTACTCTTACAAAGCTGAAATTTTGTATTCAGAGTACTTCTGAGAGTAGTCTGGACTATTTGCACCAGGGCTTTCAGTGGAAAAAACTACTCAAGGCAATAAAGAGCCTACCTCCTTCCCTATACCTTAATGAATAGAGTCAAATCCAACTCTAAAATGTTCCTCAGAAGCCAGGAAACTGGGTGACACAAGTAAGCTGAATGAAGCCTGAAGCTGTGCTTTTGCCACAAGTCTTACTGCACAAAATTTCACCGCTAATTTCCCTCCCTCAAAATTCAGTTTCATGGCACAATTAACCTAACCAGCTGCCCCTTTGCAAAACAGAAAATTCTGTTTCTGTTCTCAGACACAGTCCTATATTTCTGCTGATTTCTTTGTGCCAGCCTTGGCACAGGTTTAACTCTAAGGTGTGATGACAGGGCTATTTTGTTGGAGCAAAAGTGAATACTTTCCTGGCTATAACTAACTTGCCTACTTGTGGATCCACAGGAGCAGCAGTGCTGCTGCAAGAGCAGAGGGGACAGGAGAGGGTAACTATACTGCTGGGTGTTGCCTATAATCAGAAGAGAAAAAACCCTTGCAACAGTGTTAGAATAGTAAAGTCAAGAGCAGACCTTTATATGGAAGCTTCCAGGTGTCTTGGTGCTGGTAGACACAGCCAGAATCAAATTTCTACAACTTTATACGGTTAATTAATTAGGATATCAAACAGGTACATCCAATAGGAGATTCAGATACTCCAGTAATGCCCCCCTGGGTCAACCCCTTGGAGCTGGTCCATGGGGTTCTCTTCCCCACTTCTTATTATGTAGGTCCCCTACCTGGAATAAGACTAAACAATATTTCAGGAATGTGTTTAGAAAGTCAGCTTATTATTCTAAAATCTAGTGGAAAAGGGTAGGAAAAGTACTGGAGCTACAGCCATGCATTATCTACAAAGCTACAAATATATGAAAAGATATATAAAAAGCTCAGGCATAACAGGGATTCAGAGATCAGCCGAGTTAGAATTTGAAACTGCAGCTTGTAATGCAAATGCTCCTCAGAGCCAAATAGCGATGTCAGGAGAGGCCCCTCCAAGCAGTGCTGGGGCTGCTCAGCAGTGCAGTCCCCTGGCAGTCCCATGCCAGAGAGCTGCCAGAAAAGCTGGCAGCTGAGCAGAAAAACCAAGGGTACTGATCCATAAGTACTTTAGAGCCAACTTTCTAGTTTTAGCAGCATTTTGGACCTATTTAGCCTTAGCTGTGTCTCCCTTATCCAGCACTTCCCACAGGTTCCCAACAAAACTGGTTGTACTTTTCATTCTAGCATTAACTGCCCACCTCAATATCCTGCTCTAAAGGATGCAAATGGAAGTTTCACCACAGAGTGCAGGGGTAGATGATCCATGTAGATTTGAGGGAACACCAGGAGCCTGCCTGGCTTCTGGCATGCAGCTCAGCACTTTGTGTATTCAGAAGAGACCATTAGATCATTTAGCCCGACCTGCTGTATATCACAGGACATTATATTTCACCATCTCATCCTTGTGCTCAGTCCAACAAACATGTATCAGGTACAATAAACTGTTATTCCTTGTATATATGCCAGCCTGAATGAATGAGATATTGTTTTCTGAAAAGGTATCAAGTCACTTCCAGTATCCTGCAGCGTAAGACTTCCTTGAATAACTCATGAAAGGGAGGGGAAATCTGACCACTGAAGACTGGTAAAAGTTGCTGTTTACAGGACCAATATATTTGATTAAATTGGCATCTTATGGCATGGCATATTCAGTTGCCAGTAAGGATGCTGTGATAAATATTTTTTAGAAACCAGGGTATGGGTCATGATTCAGTGCATGGTGCCTACTTAGATTAATTGCATTCAATTCCAAATGCTTGATTAATATTACTATTAATTAAACTTGATTTAATATTACTATTAAATAAATTTGACTAATATTATTATTAATAGTTTTATGCAAGCAGTAGAGATGTCCCATCCCTGGAAGGGCTCATGGACAGGTTGGATGGGGCTTTAAGCAACCTGGTCAAGTGGAAGGTGTCCCTGCCCATGGATGATGCTTAATGTCCCTTCCAATCCAAACTTCTGTGTCTTTCTACACATGGTGATGTGAGGGGAATTTCAAGATGCCTTACAGCGGGGATATCAGGATTACCATGCTCCTTCCCCAGCCACTACCCATAGCTCACTCATGTCTCATCTTCAGCCAAGACCCAATCAGCTGCCCTCTGCCATCCCATGGTTTAGCTCTTTAATGCTGACACGAAGGACAGTGCTTGAGTGTCCAAAGCATAGCTAATATAGAATTCATAATTACTGGCTAAATGAGAGTGCCTCCATTTAAACAAAATATATGAGCCTTTTTATGATATGAATTTCACAACTGTTCACTGAAAGCCCATCATTCAATTCTTCATTATTTATCTCACTGTGCCTGCAAGGTACAAAAATCAGTAAACCCCCAAGGCAACATTTCTGCCATCAAGAATTATCTACTGTTCATGCATTGTCCTCAGGTGCAAGATAGCAATCATTAGCTGCAATATTATAACTCTCTCATGACTTTCACTTCAATTCATGTGTCCAGTCTGGATCTGCAGCACAGAAGATACTGACATACCAAAGGGAATCCAGGAAAGATTATCATGATAGTCAGGGGGCTGAAGGACATGGAACATGGAGAAGCAGTTGCGGCAACCAGATTTACTTGCTTTAAAGAAAAGGTAGAAGGAACGAGGGAAATCTCACAGCTATCTACAGCTACTTAATACTGCTAGGGTGTAAAAAAGATGGAGCCAGACCCTTCTCAGAGTTGGCAACAGTGAGAATTGCAGGTAACACTTGGCACTGCAGATAATGCAGCGCAGTAGAAACAGCACTGAGTGACCTCGGGGAGCGGTCTCACTGCTCCGGGCCATTTTTCACCTCTTTTTGACAGAGAGAATTGTAGTACATGACTAGCACCGTACCTCCACACCTAAGCAACACACATCTATAACAGCTTGCAAGCCACAATGGAGATATACCCGGTTAAGGAACTTTCCCGTCTGGCCACCCAGGAGCCGCTCTGGCAGCCACACCCACCCGAGCTGGGACCGAGGCCCTTCTCAGCCACACCCCACACTCACACCAGCGTTCCTTATCTGCTCCTCCGCAGGGTTCCCATGGTAGAGTCTCAGACGCCTAAAATAATTTGATCTTGGTGCAATAACTAAATAACAAAATAAGAGACCAAGCTGGTCCCTGCGAGGGGGTCGGGAAGAGGCCCGGAACAAAGGAGCCCCGGGCTTTGGCCCCTCACGCTTTCCGCGCAGCGCGGCCTGGCCGCTCGGTCACCCTGAGGGGACACAGGTGCCCTTTGTTACGGGAAGGGGCGGCTGCTCACGGCCTCTCGGCTCGGGCTCCCCCCGGCCAGAGCTCGAACCGCAGCTGCTCACCGAGATACCTGCCCCGAGTGTGTTCCTCTACACCCCCCGCCCGTGTTTAATTCACGGGTAAGACACGAAGGGCACAAGCTGCCTGTGTTCCTGCCCGTGATGGCCATTAGCTGCTGCCACTCTGAACAAAACTCTCTCACCGCCAGCCTTGTGGTCTGACTGCCTCACAATGCACTGGAATTGTGCTTAAAAACCTGAGCTTCTTTGAAATATATGCCTACTTTTCAGGACGTGGAGGCTCCCTTAATAGAGAAGCTCGAAATTTTCAATGCAAAAGTGCAGCCAGTTAGCAGATGTTAGAAAAGGCCCATTTGAAAGCACAGCAACTTCTACAGCTCTCGTGTGTTCATTTTTCACAGCAAGGTCTACAGGCAGAATGAGAATATCATTTTACATTAAAAAAAAAAAAAAAGCAAATTACAGGCACCACATTTTGTTGAACATTCAGTATTCCCACTCACAAATATTCTACCTTCAGAATAACTTGGAGCTAATGAAGCACAGCTGCTTTATATGCTTCAGAAGCAGATTAAGACACAACAGAATGTTCAATAACTATGCTAGAAAAGCAAATTCCTTAAGGTAACTATACCAGTCTAGAAAAAAAAAAAACCTGCTTGCCAAAACTGGCTCTGTACTTTCACTATCTTATAATTCCTTTTGATTAGCATATTCTCCTACACTGGATTCAAAAAAGTGAAAGCAAGGTTGATGGCAATTAAATCTCCATCCAAACCCTGCCCTGAGCTACCTGCATGATTATGTGCTCAGCCTGGATTTCTATCTTTTCCTATGTAAAACTTGCATCAAAAAAGGGGTGAAAAAACTTCAGCAGCAGTTAGTTATCTAAAGTACTGACACCTATTTAGACTGTCCTTGCATTTCAGGCCATGTTGAAAACTAACGTTGCAGTTGTTAAAGAAAAAAAAAGAAAAAATATGAGTGCTTTGCCGAAGTTTTCCAAACAGCTTTAACATACACCTCATTTTTCATATATTGCTATGGTGCAGTGTTTTCCAAACTCAATAAATTTTTAAATTAAAATGGAAAAGAAGTATTAGAAAGTACACAAATTTGCAAACATTAAGAGGAAAGTATTTGCAACTTCCTATTATATTATAAAACACTCCTGGATCATAAACATAATATTTCTGACTTTTGAGTTTTACTTTAACCTTTGCACCTCAGAAAATTCTTTTTGAAATACTTCTTGCTATATTCAAATCACTTTTCCAATTGCCTTTATACCAATATCACTGATGTGCATCATACCTTGGTCAGATTAGGTCAGATCCTGCTTCAGCTCTGGCAATGTAAATCTGGCACAGGTGACCTCAATTAAGGCTACTACAGACTGGCATGGCTGTAATTTAATAGAGAGCTTGGATTCCTTGCTGTATTAGTATCCCTTTTAAACACCACTCCTTTAAGGTCTGCACAACTGGGAGATTTAATTGTGTGTTACACTTGTGAAACACTGAGAAATAGCCCCCATTCTAACATACACAGAGCTTTATTATGGTTCTTAGCTGGTTTTCCATTAATCATCCCCACAGTTTGCATTAGTAGGCATGCTGTTTGCATGGATGTAAGCCTAGAGAGGATTCAGTGAAGTCTCTGGAAAAGTATATATGCAAAAAGGACAAGAGAAAGCACCCAATACATCTATCATGCTCATACACACACAGGCCCACCTATTATGCATATTCAATGCAAGGATCTGCTGCTTGCTTTACAAGACATTATTAAGGATAATGAATCTGGAGCCTTAGATCCTAAGGAGATGAAAAGGTAGCAAGTGTCTGGTATGCAGATGCACCGGAGAGTGCACTGTGATGATTAAAAAAAAAGTTCAAGGTGAAAACTGTAAGGGGTCTTACTAATCATCACAGGTAGAGAGAGATGGAGTGAGGAGTGGGGCAACAGGTCTCTTCCTTCTCTCATAAGTTAGAAATGTAGAATTGTTGAGGTTGGAAAAGACCTTTAATATCATTAAATTCAACTATTAGCCTAATACTACCAAGACCATCACTAACCCACATGCCTAATTGCTACATCTACATACCTTTTAAATACCTCCAAAAATGATGGTGACTCCACTGCTTCCCTGGACAGCCTATTCCAGTGCTTGACAATCCTTTTGGTGAAGATTTTTTTTTTCCTAATATCCAATCTAAACCTCCCCAGACTCAATTTGAGGCCATTTTCTCATTTTCCTGTCAGTTATTGTCTGGGAGAAGAGACCGAATCCCACCTGGCTACAACCTCCTTTCAAGCAGTCATAGAGAGTTAAAACCCCTTAGCAGAGGTGGTCAGAAACTGCACGGATATCACTTGCTCAGACCCTTCACTCACATAATTAAGCACCAGTGCAAACTCTATGGAGTAATGGAGCCTGCAGCTTATATACTCCATCCATATGTATGCTCTGCCATTCCTCCAGCAGCTGCAACCTGGAGGGAGGAATCACATCAACATCCTACCTGCACCTGAGGGGATCATGAATCAGGGCCCTTGTGACTACTTTGATCCAACAGAGAATGCCATGCAATCCTGCGGTCTGATTCTCATCATGAGAGTTTAATGGTGCACAGAAATAAATGTTCATCACTTCACCACACTCTTAAAGCAGCGTGGGCGCTCACAGCTGACAGAAACAAATATTTTTCAGAGAAAGAAAAAAATTAATAATAAAGGAAAAAAATATTGCAAAAACAAATAGGCAATTAAAACTTATTTCTTAAATATGACAAGCCTTTAAGTGAGACAGCCCTGCCATAATAAAACCACTAAAAACCCATTAAGTGGGCTGTGGATACGTCTATCAGATAGATATGAGATTTCATTACAAAAGAACAAGACCCAACAGATGAATGAGCCTGGGATCTGTAGGATTTGTAAGATCTTTTAAAGTTTATTGTACTTTATAAAAAGCTAAATTTTACTGCCAAAGTCTATGGAGACCATTCCCATGTCTACCTCTGTTTAATGGAGTGGTCAGAGAGATAACCAGGAAATTAATTTCTCACATGCTAGTAATGGAGGAATTGACAATTTTCATTAGAAACAAAATAATGTTTGCAAATGCTGTGATTCAATCTCAGTAGCCATCCCAGTATCTTCTGTGTCCCCTCCTATTACTTTCTGTCCTTTCCTTTCCCAAAGTGGATTACAGGCCTGGCAGTTAAATGACTTGGAGGGATATATGCAGGAAATCATCAGCACAGGCTTCCTGGAAGCACTAACATGAGCTCATTGCTCCAATTCCTTCTTCTCTAGCCCTCTGCACACAGCTATCCATGACTGCCATGTCACTCTCAGATATTCTCTGCATAGTACATTTGACACTAAATCAGCTGCACATTGCAGTCCTATTGGTGAAAATCCTCCTACTTTGTTCAGATCACATTTCAGATACAGATATGGTTATGACATGGTTCCAGAGTGGACAGTAATTGATTGAGCCATGGTTTGATGAATTTATATACACTGATACATTATTGCAGGAAACATCCAGAAAGAGGCTTTAACATCTAGTTTATACATCTAATCAAATGTATATGTGTGTGTATATATATATGTGCAATGTATCTAATTGATATAGCCTAAGAAATGGCACAGAAATTCCTTCAACAGGAAAGCAAACGGGAAAAGAAAAAAGACTTGCCCTTGCTTCAGAGAGCTAAAAGTAGCAATTTACTTGTTAACTAGGGAAGCAGCAAAGAAAGCAGTTGTAAGAGGAAGCTGAAGTCAGGAGGACATGCAAAAGTACCTGCTAAAACACGTTTGCTCTATACATAGTCCTATTTGTCATGTCTTTTAATACAAAATGAAGCATTACGTTTGTTCACTTCCACAGAAGTTGCATATTTCAGTGATTTTCAAACATGCCTCACCATGTACCATCATAAAGGGCTATCAATTCATTAGTTGCTTCTTCCTCAAGACCACCAATCCTCTTCTTCATTAAAACTGCTGAAGCCAGAAAGGGAGCTGCCATTCTCTAGAGTCCACCAGGAGAGAATACAGGGAGAGAATACAGAATACCACTGCCTCTCACATCGAATCAGGGCCACAGGCAGAAGAGATGCACACAGGAAACTGAGCGGAGTCATGGTTGGGAGATGGGAGAAAAGACTGTGAAGGATGAGGAAGTGGTAAAGGGCAGCAGGCTATGCTCATGAGCCTGGGAGACAGATGAGCTCAGAGGAAAACCATTTAACCCTGGAAGCAGATGAATGGAGTTCCTGCTAGTAGCCATGAGGAAGGAGGAAAGTGGCTGCATCACTTGTGGGTCTCTTAAAATTTTACACTCTATTGGGACAGGCAGAATCTCCTCTAAAGTCTTATAAAACCAGAACTGAAAGTAAAACACTAGGCACATTTGTGATATTAGAACATCAAGGAGTGCTAGGGATCTGACTCATATTTTGAACACATAATGATGGCAATATTGTGACACTAACAGCTTCAATTTACTATAACAGAATTCTCACAGTATGTGTGATGGGAGAACACAGCTGCAAACACTTCCATGGGGAGTGTTAGATGTTTAGTTATCATTTAGGCTGGGTTTATGGGCTCAGTCTTCTTTCAGATTAAGAAAATTGGAAGAAAATAATCCATTTACTTGATGATTGTGTACCCAGGAATTACTGGAATCCATAATAAAAGGTGCTATTAATCACTTTTATTACTGACCAACATTTTCAAACCAGAGCCTGGAGCAAGATCCCAATCCATATTAAGGGGGTTTAAGCATATTTGGTCCAATATGATATATTTTCCATTGATTTTTCTAGAAGCAGCCATAAAACATTTAAATTACTTCCCCAAAATTTGATAAAAATTAAAAAGAACAGCCAGTGCTGGATGTAGAAATATTTATTCAGTCAGGTATTAGAAAGTAAGCAGAACAATCTTCTACTGAAAGGTTTGGTTTCAACACAGTTCCTAGCTTCTCTAAAAACCATATAATTTAGGATCATTTGGAGGTTATGGGGGAATTACCTTATGGTGTGGAGCTGTGGATGGAATTTAAATTATTTAGTATTTATGTCCTGTTCTATTTTATGCCAATGTTTAGTGTTACTCCATAAAGCAAACCCTAGCACAGATATAAATCTGTCAGCATCGCATAAGTAGTGTCAATCCATTGGTCCTTACATGGATGCTGTTGCTGAATGATCCCTAGCAATGCCACTCTTCCCATGCTAATTTGTGCATCTTGGACATAACACAATAAGCAATTTGTATCCATAACTTCTCCACCAGCAGCACACAAAACAAAATATCTCTAAAATAATATGCAGCTCTTGTGGAGCCTGAAGGATGATTGAGAAAAGGAAAGAAAAAGCTGGAACTAGCAGCCCCTGAATGCAAAGGCTGTGGGAAGCCAAGTCCATCCTGCCCATTGCTTTGACAGCTGTAATCCTGGCTGAACCCTTTTGGCACTTTGGACACAGGGATGCCATCAATAATACCTTTCAAGTCATTCCCTCTGTTACCTCTGCTTTGTAGCTCCTATTTATTAAATTACTGCTTATCTCTTTTTATATCTATTTTCAAAACAAGGGAACACAGACATAGGATTTATCAAAGCAAAAAATAGCTCATGGGTCAGCTGCCCCAGGCTACGTTGCAAACCAAACAAAAAGAATGCTAAGCTGCTTGTCACCAAAATCATCAGTTCCTGTGACTAAGAAAATATTTTTTTGCTATTCCAATGTCCTATTGACATAACCAAATTTTATCTTTGGTCATTACTTTTTTTCCTTTAAAATGCTGGACAACATTATGCTTTTAAAGATCAAGAAGTCTGGTTAGTGTTTTCCAGAAAATATCAAACTCAAGATGCTCTCCCTTACCCTCCTCTTCATTAATCAAATGTTTTATACTATGCTTACAAGCATGGAGCAGGCTGCCTGCATATTGCCTGGAGCGGGTAGTGGGAACTGGCAGCCTACACACAGGGAACCCGTATCCACATCCCCTTGACCTTCAGGCTGCTGCAAGCGTCTCTACTCGTGCTCAGAACAGCATTTGGTCTGTAGCAGATCCCCCTTTTCTGCTACTTCCTAAACCTCACTGCTCCACAGGGCAGTATCAATCTGTGGTTTGCTTATTCTGATACCACAGACCTAAGCAACACCTCCTTCAACAATTGAGATGAAAGAGGTTTTCCCATCTGTCTGAAATGTTACACAAGCTGCTATTTAATGACCACCAGCTGAGTTTTGTGCCAAATGATGGCTACAATTGCAAGTATGGGATTTCATTTGTCTAAATAATTACTTTTTGTCTCTAGTTTATGATTTCCATCCTTTGCAGCACACACCTCACATTTCAACAAGTCTCTAATATTTAAAAAAATAAAAACCAAACATAGCCTAAGCAATTTACAATGAATCCCACAACACTGACTGAAGAAGGTCTATCACATCATCACAAGTTTTAGGATCTGCTCAGCTGCTGTCTTGACATAAACACCTAAAATCATGCTTTCCAAAACACATTTGCTTTTCACAGCTGTATTGGGTTTGTGTGCCAAGGCTTTTTACAGCAGGGATGCTATAAGGTGGCTTCTGTGAGAAACTGCAAGAAGCTTCCCCTGTGTCCAACAGAGTTAATCCCAGGCAGCTGCTGGATGGACCCAATGCTGGCCAAGGCCAAGCTCATCAGTGATGATGGTGGCACCTCTGAGATACAACTTTTTGGAAGGAGGGGAAAGGGAGAAAGGGAAAGGTGTGAGAGAAACAGCCCTGTAGACCCCAAGGTCAGTGAAGAAGGAGGGGAAGGAAGTGCTCCAGGTACTGGGACAGAGGTTTCCCCATGCCCTCTTAGAGGCACCCATGCTGAAGCAGGTCATGAAGAACTGCAGCCTGTGGGGAGGACCCATGCTGGACAAGTTTGTGAAGGACTGTGTCCCATGGGAGGAATCCCATGCTGGAGCAGCAAAAGAAAGCAAGGATGAAGGAATAGCAGAGACTAGAGCTGAACTGACTGTAGCCCTTATTCCCTCTCTCCTTGCATCACTGGAGGGAAAAAGCAGAGAAAATAGGGAATGACTTGACCACAGGAAGAAGGAAGGAGCGAGAGCAAAGATGTTTTAAGATTTGGGTTTATTTCTCATTACTCTACTCTGATTTGATTAGCAATAAATTACATTAACTTTCCCCAAGCCAAGTCTGTTTTGCCCATGATAGTAACTGGTGAGTGATCTCTTCTTGTCCACAGGCTGACCATGAGAAGACTTTTATTAGGTTTTTCTCTGCCCTGCCCAGCTGAGGAGAAGAAGGATACGGCAGCTTTGGTAGGACACCTGATGTCCAGCCAAGGTCAACCCCCCACAACAGCTGGTTCCCCATGTGCAGCAGAAAAATGGTGTTTTTCTTGTCAAGCTCTGAACTTCAATTAAAAACAGCAGCAACAACAGGCATGACCTACTCAGGGTTCCACAAATCCAGTGGTACACAGTGTTCTGGCAGATGAGGGACTGCTGAAGATGCTGCAGCTCAGACTGGGCTGTCCAGTGTGTGCTGCTCATGCCACAGGGAGCAAAGCCAAGCACTGCCTCAGAAGGCTGGTGCAGATCATTGCCAGCAGCAATGCTCTGGCCCCACCCTTGTGGTGTGGATACTGTAGCCCACCACCAGCAGATGTATTTGTGTGATAGGACAAAGTGGATATAACTTTCACCTTTCCCTCTGTGCCTCCTCAAGCTGTGCTACAGGCTCCTGCTTGGCTGGCTCATGGGGGCCATCCTGGTGATGTGTCATGCTCTCATGTTATCTTGTCTTCTCTGTACCACACATCCACAACAGGCTGTAGAAGTACAGGGCTTTGCACTCATGAAGAACTGGAGTTTAAACATACAGAAATAAAAGAAAAGGAAGATAGCTCTGACTTTTGATTCACTGGTCTTCAGCATTTAATGTGTTGAAATAATTGTGCTGCTCATTTGTGCCTTACAGGATGTGTCACACAGTTAAAATTTAACAGACAAATTTCACTCTGTGGATTTGGGGAGGACAGCAGTCTGTTTGGCAGTAGCCAGGCAACGTTTTCTGAAATAAGCACTACGTGTACCCCAGAGGGTACATGTTTTGGGGTTTTTTCTACTGAGGAGTATCTTCTGACCATTTCCTAGCTCATACTTTTCCATAGTCAAGAGCAGCTCCATCACTGCTGATAGTGGACACACAGGGCTTTGTGGTGCTGCATTCAGGTTTGGGGTGCAGTTCACCTCAAAACAGGGCTCAATCTGTTTGCTGCAGCTAAGCCCTCTACCCAGCTCATGCTTCTAAGAAATTAGACACATCATCATTAACAGCTTCAGCTCAGAAGCCCTCACAAGATCACAGCCAAAGTCACATCGGTTTTTGGGTCAGATGTTGAGGGTTTTTTGGTTATAAAATAAAACTGAAAGCAGCAAGAGAGTAACAGACCCAAGTAACTGTGTCCTCATAAACATGGGTGGGTTGCCATTCATTGATAAACACTGCACTAAGTCTGTGCAGTGTTAATTTGCTCATCCTCAAGTGATGCTCTACTGTTCTTTGTGGGTTTGGTATCAGTGAAGAATAATAATTGCTGAATAATACAAAGGTCCCTGCATAGCTATCAGACATTAATGACCTTTGCTTTCCAGGCAGCACTGGAGCTCAACCCCTCATCTGCAGTGAAAGGCTGCATGGTCTTATTAAACTCCCTGTAAAAGTTGCAATCAAAGAAGGCATCATAGTCTCCATAGTAACAACTGAAAAAAAGCTCCATAGATATCACAAATAAAATAAAGGGCTCTGGTTGGAAATCTTAAATTGTGGGTGCAACCCAGAGCCTTCTCTCATCCTCCCCATAGCCCAGGACCCACTTTCAGCCCAGCCTGGTCCACTAGTCCCATCCCAAGTGACGCCATAGGATACTGGACTCCAGTTTCACCCCAGTGGTAAAGTCAAGGAGATGAGAACGTGTGCTGTGGTGCTAAAGAGACACTGAGTCCTGCAGTGCTTCTGAGGGAAACAGAAATATCACAGATGAAAAGCATCAGTGCAGGGAAAGCAAAGCCCTGAATGGCATGAGCAGGTCTTCACACTCAACATGTTTTTGAGGAGGCAGGTGGGGAAGAGGCACAGCTCCCACCAGGGCAAAGACAGCAGCAGCAGCAACCAGGTCTGCTGTCCTGCTTGTTTATTCTGGAAGGAAAAGACTGGTCACATCCTAGGAAAACCAGGGGATCTCTGTGGACTTTAGTATGACCAGGAGTGAGAGCACAGGGGAGAGAAGGAAGGATTGCTCTCTGTAGCAACACAAGAGGAGTCATGTCAGGCACAACTCAGAAAGGGATCTGAATATGACCAGAGAACACATAGGAGAGAAGGCAGGTAGCTTTGCCAGGACACCCTCATCCTCTAGGCCCTCTTTCAAACCAGGTTTCCTCTGGGAAACTTGGGAGAGGTTGATCTGTATTTATGTAATGATTCATGTTGATCTGGTTGATCTGTATTTATGTAAGGAACCGTGAATGAGTCACACCTGGGAGATGTTTAGGGGCTAAATAATGCATCTGTTGCTCACCAACAGAGATGTCTTGCTTGGAGAGATCTGCTTGAAGCTCTGTGCTGCCAGGACAGACTTGCTCTGGCACCTGAGTTACCCTGGGCATCTCTGCATGTTCCTGATGATGCTGAAATGTGCCCATGGCAGACATTCATCCTTCCCCCTTAGAGCTATTTCACAAATATATGTATCTGTCTTGTCCCCAGTTTTTTCTTGACTGTGTGCTCCTTGATCCTTTTTACCCTGTATATGCACACCTATTCTGCCACCTTAAATGTACTTCTTGCTCTTTGCTTTTTACTGTCTTCAGGTTTTGTAGAATGTTATCTGTTCTAACTCAAATCACTGCCAAGCCATATAAAATAAATAATCTTTCTTGCATATATATAAAAAATATTTTCTCCATTCCTTTCTTTTCTATTGACACATTTCTCTAATTCACCCACGTCAGTCTGGCATTGATATGCCAGAACCAGCAATACTGTTCCACCTATGCTATGTACAGCTGGATCATCACCTCCCCAGAAGATAATGTTTTTGCCTCTGTGTGTAGCCCCAAAATCATACTCTTCAATGCCAATATAAGCCCACTAAATGGTTTCCCACTGCTTTCTCTAGGGTTTGGGGTTTTTTTTCATTTCTAGTGCTCTATAAATATCTCTCTCCTGCAGAACAGCTGAGTCTCTGATTATTTTTCCCAGATGTAAGAAACTGAATTTTTAAAGCTGGAACTTTTCTTTTACTATTAGTCTATATTTCTAACATTTAATATCCTTTCTACCACTTTTACCCTTGTTAATCTTCCCAGCTCCTTGCAAGGCAACATCCTCTGCTGGCTTAGGGATACAGTATATCTTGAGCAGAAAGCAAACCCAGGAACACACTGTGACTTCAGTTGACAATTTGTTCCCTCGTGAGAGGCATCTGTTAGCATCTACAGATACATGGCAAATTATTTTTCCCTCCATGCTTTCTCTTTGCTTCTGCTTGGCATGCTGGAGAGAAACAGTGGGCTAAGGCTGGGGGTCCCTCTTCCACCCCTTCTTCCCATGGCTGCTAACCCATCTGTGTGAAGGAAACAGAGCTGCCCCAGAGAAGTGATTCACACACAATTACTGCATGGTTGGGGTTGGAATGGAGCTCTGCAGATGACCTTATCCCCACTATTAAAGCAGGTTCAGCTAGAACAGACTGAACAGGATCAGGGGGGATCATGAATGGGGCAGGGGGGTGTTTAATATCTCCATAGAAAGAGACTCCACAACCTCTCTGGGCAACCTATTCCAGTTCTCTGTCACCCTCAAAATAAAGAAGTTTTTCCCTCTATTCAGATGAATATTCATGGGTTTCAGTTTGTGACTGGTGTCCCTTTTCCTACTGCATGACATCCCTGACAAGAGTCTGGCCCCATCCTCTTGACAACCACCCCTAAGATATTTACATGCTTTTTCAAGATTCTTTCTTCTCCTCCTCCTAGATACAGATGCTCACTCACATCATCTTCATGGGAGAAGAGATGATCTTGCCCCTCTCATTCTGCGTACAGTTCCTTGTAGCTCAGCAGGGAAGCAACTCCACAAAAATGAAAGACAAATTCCAGCAGCCCCTCTCTCTCTCTGTGACTCCTTCCCATTTATTATTTCTTCCTCTGTTTATCACCTTCCTTGATGGTCTCAGGCAGTGTAAAAGTACTCTCAGACAAAAAGAACTCCTAAACTTGTTTTTGTAATTCAGGGAATCAAAAGCTCTCCTTTGTGAGACAGTTTTTTCCTGGAAATACAATTTCTACACAACCTCCCACTGGAGCTAATGAGGGTTCAGATGTTTTCTAACCTTTCTCTAGCTCTAACTCCCATCAGCACTGATGGTCAGACAGGCTGGATGCACTGATTTGAAGTGCTATTCTTATGTTTTCAATCTCTTGCTCCATATGTTCCCTAGCAAGAGAACAGGTTTTTCTTACCAGCTGCTCTCAGGATAGATCAGGCAGCAATTGGTACTCAGAGCAATATAAATAAAGATGTGGACAGGAAAAGTTATAGAGTTTAAATCCTTCAAGTACAACATTGATTTCAAGTAACAGGTACTAAACATTTATCTCTACTTTTTAAATCTCACATCATTCAAGAGTGGAAGTAGATGACCATCCCCACCCTACAGCTGAAAAGAACACAAGAAGCAGAAGAAATTTCAAAGTTCCCATTTGAAATGTTCTCTTTCAGTTGTCCCCAGAAGCTATCTGGGGTATTTTTAAATCTACCCCAATAGGGATTAACAATTAACATTTTTCTAGAGACTGTTAATTACTGTTGGTACCAAATGTAAGAGTCCTTCAAATCTGATGTGAAAGGCTATAGAGGTTTTCTAACCTATGGGTTTCTGTAGAAGCAGTGGGAGATCCCAGCTTCTAAAATTAGCCTAAGGCATTTGAGGGGATCTTATGAGAGGGGATGCCACTAAAAGCAAATGTTTCTCTGCATGTGCCACTGCCACTGTTCTTAAAATTATATTCACACTCTTTAAGTTTGGAAAAGATATTTAAGATCATCATGTTCAACAGTCAGCTTAGCACCATCACCATGTTCACCATCACACCATGTCTTCAAGTTCCATATCCACACAGGTTTGGGACGCTTCCAAGGACGGTGATCCATCACTTCTCTGGACAGTCTGTTCCAATGTTTTATAACCCATGAAAAAACAAAATCATACTGTTAAAACTAAACCTCCCCTGGTGCAACTTGAGGCCATGGCCCTTTGTCTTCTCACTTGCTGCTTGGGAGAAGAGACCAACACCTACCTCACTGCAATCTCCTTTTACATAATTGTGGACAGCAATAAGGTCCCCCTTTTCCCAAGCTAAACACGTGCAGTTCCTTCAGCTGCTTCTCGTCAGACTTGTGCTCCAGACACTTCCCCTGCTCCATTGCCCTTCTCTGGGGTCCTGCTTCCAGGCTGGATCACTGGGAAGGGGCAAGGCCAAGACATTATGTTATTGGATACCACCTTATGTCACTGCCAGAGGAGGGGAAAAATGTTTCCCTCTCTGGTGGAAGAAAGTCTGGCAGGGTGGGGAACCTGTCAGCCATTGTTCACTGTCTTAGGGTCAAGGGGTGTGGAGCTGGGCTAAGTCAGCATTTTGCATGGAAATCACCCTCTCTTTATACACTCTTGTTATTGATATTGTTACTGCTACTGTTTGTTTTCTTTTCTCATTGCTGTTTCCAGTAAATTGTTCTTATCTCAACCTGTTATCGTTGCCTTTTTTATCTCCCACAGGAGTGGGGAGGGGAGCTGCTTGTGGTTTTCCTTTAGTGGAAGTACTAAATTGGGAAATACCATTCCTAAACCATGGCATCTGGAAATGTTCCAGCCCCTCAATGTCCTTCTTGCAGTGAGGGGCCCAGAACTGAACACAGGATTTGAGGCATGACCTCACCAGTGCGCAGTACAGGGGGATGGTCACTGCCCTGGTCCTGCTGGCCACACCATTGCTGATCCAGACGAGGATGCCTTTGGCCTTCTTGGCCACACCTGGGCTCATGTTCAGCTGCTGTCAGCCAGCACCCCCAGGTCCTTTTCTGCTGGACAGCTTTCCAGCCACTCTGTCCCCAGCTTCCAGCCCTGCATGGAGTTGTTGTGACCCAAGTTCAGGACTCATGACTGAATTTCATTTCCTGCCCTCCAACAGATCTACATTCCCACCCAGCCTGGTGTCATCTCCAAATCTCCTGAATGTACACTCAATGAATGATGAGAAAGAACTCCATTTCTTGATTAGAAAAAAGTACACCTCCACTGCAATGCTGGGAACCACCCTTGCCAATGAAGGGGTGAAGAGGAGCTGGAGCAAAGCTTGAAGAAGTTGAGGGAAGGAAAAGGCTGAAATCAAGAAATGTGCTTGGGCAGCCGAACACCTCACTGAGCAAATATCTCTGAGCACTACAGGCTCATGTACCCCTACTGTTTGTTCCTCTGCATTTCAGGTATTTCTGGTTCATTTTTCCAGACACAAAACTGCTCTGAAATGAGAGCTAACAGCATAAGACTTCTTGAAGGGCTAAAGCTCTAAAGAGAAATAGCAACTACTTCTGCAGACAAATGTGATGGATGAATGTAGCTAGCATGAGGTCTTTGGAACAGCCTTTCCTGCCTCTTGGGAAAAAGAGAATGTAAATAGCCAGTGAAACCCTCTGGTGTTAGGCAAATGAGGATAATAAGTATGCTGGTAATGCCCTAAGAAAGCAGCATAACATAAAATGTATCTTTTTTATGACAGTAATGTGAAGCAAAATATACATATTTTGTACACATATTTATCTATACAAAATACCAGATGCTACTTTAATTGTTAGCTTTTATAATAAATGTAATTTATTAAAAAGATGTAAACTTCAAAAAGGCAAGGTTAATGAAATCTGCCAGCATCAATTGGAAAGTGGATGCAAAGAGAGAGAACAGTGCCCGTTTATCTCTTTTTCCTGATGTCATGAAGGAAAAGATTAACAGAAGGTAATAGGAAAACCTATGAGGGCAGGTTTGATTGCTTATTTGGTGCTGCATTAGATCTGTTATGCCCAAGGAAAACCAATGAACCTTAACACCAGAGCTGGGCAGGAATAAAAGATCTGTACTCTAAAAGAAGGAGACAGAGAACAGTAATAATTCAGATGGAGATTGTGAGTCAGGGCAGTGCTTGTCTCACCAGATGTAGACACCTACAATGTGGGTGTGTCCAGGAAAGGCATTTCAAAGGCACAACTGCTCTTATTCTGAACTCTGCATCTGAAAGAGGGGATGCCTCTTACCTCTTTTTCCACGATGTCAATAAAAAGGTTTCCACCTGAATGTGTCGATCTGTACTGCAGAAGTCTAAAGTTGGGCAGAATTACTATAGATTCCTCATCATTCAATGATAGCACAGGGACCCACCAGCAGAGCAGTGCATTTGCCCCTGGATCATTCAGGACTGGTCAGAGTTGTACCATCTTGTGAGTAGCAGCCAGTTATGGGGCAGGGCTAAAGGAACATAGTCATGAGGCTGGGAGCTGCCAGGGGTGGGAACTCGAGAACCAAGCAGGAGACTTCTTCCAGCCCTGTATCACTATTAGCCACAAGAGAGCACAAGGAAGGGAAGAGAGAATACTCACCCAAAGCTGTCTTTCAGCTGTGGGCTCCAGCACATTTCAGCAGGCAATGTGTGAACCGCATCATTAAATCCTGAGAACTTCTCAGGGGCTCTAAGATAGGAAGGACAGTCCTTTGGATGCAGACACAGGACACCCTGAGTATTATCAAAGGTACTGCAGTGCCCTTATATAAATCACTGTTACTCTTTTCTCTAGAACACTGTGTGCAGCTCTGATCACTCAGTCATAAGAACACCATAGAACTATAGAAGGCAATATTCAAAGAAGGGCAGCAAGGTTGGTGAGGATGAAAATATTTGGACTGTGCATCTCTGTGAGGGAAAAAACAAGAAGACACATAAAGAAATACATGAGATAATGACTGAGACAAAGAGGTATTGGGTCACTCTATCCACTTCAATTCATACAATATGTTGGAGATAGGCAACTGCTGAAGAGCCAGCTTATGGAAACAAGGACTAGTGATTCTCAAAGACATCCCTTGTCTCTCCCCCTTTCCCTGCCCCTTCCTTCCTCCCATTTCTGGGGACCAGACCACATGCCTGCACAGCTATCCAGGCTGAAGTGCCAAAAAGAGAGGGGACAGGGGTATGGTTTGGGTTTGTGCAGGCCCCCAGCCCAACAACAGCACATGTTATGGTGGCTGAATCAGTCATGATGTGCCATTTCAGCTTCTCAGAATGCTGCCAGTATTTTGAACCAATATAAAATCCCTAAATTGGCTGGTTCTCAAAAAAGAAACAGACTTGAGAACATCTACACCTTTCTCCTAGCAGACTGTGAAAAGACAGAACTTCCTGTTTGACTCCAAAAAGGAAATATCCCACAGAGGAAGCAACACCACAACTTCACAGTTCCAGAGAAGGGAATCCTCTACCACTGGTGCAGTTCTACAAGGCAAAGCTGCTAGCACTAAGGACAGCAGTCATACAAATTTTGTTCGTTCATGTCTTTGCAAGTTCCCTGATTCCTCTGGAAACTTCACAGAAATTAGAACTATATTCTTTTGTCTGTGGAAATAGCCATGGTCATATTCTTGTGACTCACATGAGCCTCTCACAGGTTCAGCCAATGGAACTGAAGTGGGTACTTCCACAATAGAGCAAAAAAATCTAAATATGGCAGAACTGGATTGTGAAACTCACTGTTATAAGACACTTCTGAGATCTAGATCTTAGCTCAGGATAACAAAGCAGAAGATTTTTGTTTAAAACAATTCCCTCAGGATTGTTATTTGTTTGATTTTGCAGTACAGGACTGAACTGCACAGGACATTGCACTGATTCAGCATGGCAGCTCTTATAATCCTGTATAAGATAACATTGGCAATAGTACAAATACAATTCTTGAGCACAAGTGCATCATTAGATCAGCAGGATAGATCTTGGTTTCCAAGAACAAGTTTACTCAGCAATCTGTGTTCTTACTGAAGAATACATAATCATCCAGGTATCTCATAAATTACATCACTCTTGCACCTAAGTCATTAACACAGAATAAGAAAAATAATATAAAAATTATTTTAAATTAAATAGGAAATTAAAAATTAGACAACTTTTTAAAAAGTTCTTGTTCACTGGATTCTGAAAAGACTATGTCTAAATAGTTCAGTGCATCTCTAATAGATAGCAGGTAACACTTCCCATCATTCCTGATTTCATAGTTGCTTTGCTTTTCGCTTCCATTTTGATTATTACTCTTTTAAACCTGTGCAAATAGTTTTACTTTCCACATTTATTTTTTCTCAATTCACCTATTTCAAGAATTGTTGCTATATTAACCACTACATTTCCTCCCATCTGTGGTTTCTCTCCACTGGGAGATAAACTGTTTCTCTTTATTTGTAATAGCTTATGATTAGTAATTCAGTTCTTCTGAGGAAAGTCTAAGTTACTTTATATGTGACAGCCATTTATTTTATGAACAGCAGGACCACAGACTAAAAACACTAAAATGATCCTGCTTGAAATACCTAAAGTGCTCAATCCCACAGCGGCACACTGATATTAATGTATCACCACCTGGGAAGAAAATTATAATTTCATGCTGCATTCCATATATTTTAGCAAAGATTTCCTGAACAAGCATACTCAGAGGCTGGTGGCATAGCCTCACAAGAATTAAAGAGAGTAGAAACTGGAATGGTGATGTTTTAACAGGATGACAAAAAGAAGCAGAAGGCCAGCTTAGTCTGGATGGATATTCTAAATCATTATCCAGTTCTTAGCAAATCCATTGACTTGTCTGGAAGTATAAAATACAAAACTAGCTAAAACTAAAGTATGCAGAGTTCAGGGGTCTTAGATCAGGAAAATTGAAATTAACTTCTCTGAAATAATTCCATGAGTAAGCCAGAAGAAGATTTGGACTCATTCTTCTGCAAAATAGCCCCTCTAGATGTGTAACTGAAAGTACACAGTTTTTTTATGTCATGTTGGGTATTTCACTAGCAAAGCAGCAGCCACAAGTGGATTACTTTAACTATCACAGGTAGGGCAGACTACCCAGGTTTGCCAGAACAACCACTGACTGTCATGGAAATGCCACACTGAGAGGCACCGGAAGAGTTTATTCTATTTAAATAGTCATTCTTCTAACACTGCTTTTTCTTTGGCAAGGTCCCTGCTAACAATAAGGTCATGTTAACAAATTCTAATTTACCAAAGGCACAACAAAAAACAATGTTTGGAAGGTGTAACTGGGCAATTTCAAATGAGAAATAAGCCATAACTTTTACCCAGGAAAGTAATTAACCAATGATAGAGGCTACTCTAAAATTTGCTGACTCTTTCTGCCTTGATGTGTTGAAGCCAAGACTTGAATGCCTTTTTGGCAAAGATTTTTTATCCAAACATAAACACTGCTGGGCTTGGTAAAGGGTACTGAATAAAGTGCAATTGCTTGTGATGTATGGGCCATCAAGCCAGATGAGCTAATGGTCCCTTGTGGCACTCTGCTTTATAAATCTATTAACTAGAATTTGGAATTTATAGAGTAGTGGGCCAGAGGAACAACTGTGATTGAGGTTGTACAACCAGTTCCCGTGGACTCTATCATGTTCCTTTTGAAACTGTTGGCAAAATTCCCATGGTATGAGCAATACTTGCCACCAATCACAAAGGGAAAAGGCTTTTATAAATGTGAGCGAGAAAGCTGAAGGGGTGAAACAGCATTTGTTAGTTGTTACATCTATAAATACTTATGAATTTGTTTCTTTGTTAGCATTTAGAGAATTCAGTCTCAATGGCAGTAGCCCGGACAGAAACAGAGACCTTCACACCAACCTGCTGTGAAATAACAACAAATATACTAACCACTGCATAAGCCTGAGCTTTGACAAGTTTAAACCTTCTTTTCATTTTCTTTTCCATTTCTAACAAAACCAAATAACATGAAGTTTAACATGCCTCATGTTACCTTACAGAACATTTTATTTGGAAAGCTTAACCTAATCAAAGGGAAACCACTCTCAGGAAGCGGAACTGCATTGCTGACCCATCAATTACCCTCACTGTAAAA
>VYZP01037822.1:0-24240 GCA_013400635.1 Hypocryptadius cinnamomeus | reverse complement strand
CATGCCTTAGCCATCAGGAGCTGGTAAGCTTTGCTTAGCTGCTGGCTGATGCTGTTACCAGGGTGCTTGGGTGGTATTCTTCATCTGAAGTAACTTGACCTGAGATCATTTGAGATGTAGCTGTGTGTGGGTCTTGCACTCTGGTTTGTTTTGCCTTATTCCTGAGTGTCAGCCTTCTGCCTTTCATGGATAATGTGATTTACTAGGCCTGTGTCATAAACACTTCTATAAATACTCAGATTTAACTGGATCTGTAATCCAGTATTTAATTATTTAACTACAATGCAGCATCCCTCCAAATTTGTGCATACTGTTCTTGATTAGGGCTTTTTTTGGGAGAGAGGTCTAGTATTTTTTGCATTGAGCAGCAGTACCACCAAGCAGAAGGTTTTATGATCTTGTCTGTGATGTGTGAAGCTTGGACTTGAGAGGCCATTCTGGAAAAGTGAGTCATGCTAAACAAGCTGGGTAGTACATGGATGTGGGGAGTTAAACACTGAGCTACTTCTTTAGCTTGACAAGAACAGTGCCCAGAAATTGGAGCAAAAATGTCTCTTGTAGAAAAACTCGTCACGAAAACTAGTGATTAAGCAATGTTTTTAGATACATGCAGTATCTTTGTGTTCAAAAGATAGCCACTAACCTTTGGGATTCTAGATCAGCAGGCAGTGGAAATTGTGTTGAGTAAGGTAGTGTCTTGTGGTTTTGGAAGCACAGGGAGAATTGAGTGGAATGATTGAACAATAAGTTATTGTTAAAATGTGTATGTAGATATTTAGTCCTCGTTTTTCCTCTCAAGGTTGTTCTTTGTGGTGTAAAGATGACTAGTGCTGTTCAAACCGTCCATGTATACTATTATAGAGACTTTGTATTCCCAGAGTGATCTAAATCAAAGTAGGTTCATTTTACTGACATGCAGGGTTTACAATTCCATGTTGTTTTTTTTTTAATTGGATTGTGCATTGTCGTCTGAAAAGCAGCTTTAATTGTGGTTTTCCTCATACAGACTTTTCATGAGGTGTGCTGTTTAGTATAGGTGAATGTTTGGGAGGAGTGGAACTCTTCACTAGAGCTTGGAACCCAAGATACCAAATGGAAAAAAATTACAATGAGCACTGCTGTGCTTTTTGGTGGTTAGTACATATGCTTCAGAGAAGAATAAGGTTTTTATTTCTGTTTCAAGAGATGATTGATGTCACTTCTGTGGGTGTACACTCAGAAGGTGGGAATAAAGACTGGTTTCTCAGCTTCAGTGATTCTGCAAAGTTTTTTTATACACATCTCAAAAGAGCCCTTTAGTATGTGTTTTCTCCTTCATTTCCCACTGCTGTGTAAAAGAGATAATCAAATAGACAAACAACACACACCTGATGCTATGTGGCAGTCCCTGAGTCCTTAGTCTGATCTCTTGAATCTTCTCTCAAAAATATGTTCAGGAAAACAGTCCTTGGAAGGAATGGTGATCAAGTGAGAAGCTAAAGATGCAGGCTGCTTGCAGAGTGTAGGGCAGACATAGCAGAGTGTGGGTGGGAATGCAGCTGTGGCAATGTGCACTTCTCTGTGGTGACCCTGCCTCAGTGCTCTCCTCCTCCTGCTGCCTGCACTTGCTCCAGGAGTTGGCTGCCAGTGTTTGAAATACCTCAAGTGACTCTGAGGTTCCCTGTGAGAGGCTGTGGTGCATTGTGTATGTGTTGGACTATGGAAGACAAAGCTCTCCTTTCAGTTGATAAAATCAGTCAGATAATGGGATTCTGACCTCATTGCACTAATTGCTGGGGAACAACTGTTAAAAAATGGGCCCCCTGCCCCCAGTCAGCTGAAGGCTTTTGTGATAAGACAATTGGAGGGAGTCTGTTGGAATTTAAGGTGGCTGTAGTTTAACTAGGCAAGGACAAAGGTGAGAATCTGTGGGAAGTCATCCTGGTCAGTGTTGGAAACAGCACTGTGCTGCAGCTGAGTGCTGAAGGATGCTGTGTGTGGGGAAATGACCTCTTCATTCCTTGTTCTGGGCTGGCTGAGGAAGATTCTGTTTTCTTTTCTTATACTTCCTCAGGAAGCTGTGTGTTTTGGATATTGACTTCGATTATGTTGATTTTTTTTTTTTTTAAGTGAATGATAAATATCACCCCCTAGATACATAACAAACTGAAGAAATTCTTATAAGAGTTTCAAATTCTGATCGTTCTGATAAGCACTTTTAATTCTTGTTCCCACAAGTGCAATCAAAATGTATTGATTTTGCATTTAACCTTTCGAACTTGGAAGTTCAATAACATCCCACTGCTGAACTGGACTTCCCCAAGAATAATGGAAAATTAATTTTAGAAGCCAAATAGAAATGCAGCAAGATGGGTGAGGTGTATGTATGTCTGGTGTGTCATTCTGAAGAGGAACTCTCTAAATATAATATCACAGATAATACTATAGGTAATATAATATAATGTAGTATATAAAGAGTAAATATAGTATTTTTTCCTTTTTTGACACAGCCCAGTACTAGTTCTTCCTTCTCATTTTTTGTGTCTTGAATAAGAACACTGTCACAGTTGTTATGGTTTTTTCAGGATAAATAGGAATGCTTTTTGACATGAGCATTTTCTTGTAAGTATGGTGTACACAACATGAGACTGCAGGCTTGAAGCAAAGCTGGTGTTCTTTCTGTGGCTGAGTTTGTGATCTGACTGTCACTTCCTGTGGTTTGCTTGCTGTGGTTGAAAGAGCTCACAGCTTTCAGACACCTTTCCTCTCCCCACTGTGTTCTGTGGAGAACAGGAGCAACAAGCCCCCTGAGGTAGCAGAAGCAGTTGCTTCATTTTATTGTCCTTAGGACAGCTGTCAATGCTGATCTGAAAAACTAGGCTGGTAAAGATGCTAAATGCAACTTAGTGCTTCCCACAGGAGGTTCCTCTTGTGTAGTCCAGAAGAAAATCTGTTTTAGGTAGACATCTAGATGTTATTTTCTCTGAAAATGTAATAATCTCTTTGACCTTAGTGAGGAATGTGTGGGAATGGATGGTGACTGTAGATGTTTAACACTTATATTTATTTATTGGAAATTACTGTTAAATTTTACTGAGAAATAACATGGTTAAAAACTCATTTACCTCATGTCTCAAAATTAGATCACAATTGAGGAAACAATTCCTTAAAATTATCTTGTGGTTTGGAACACAATTCACTTCCTATGAAAAGCAGCTGAGTTAAAAAGGGAATAGTAATTCCTCCAGTAAGTCCACTTAGACTTGGAAAGAAGCACTGGGAAACTACTCTGGCTTGGATTTCAAGAATGTGTGGGAGCTCTGGCCTTAGTCTGAGCTGAGGTGCAGAAATCTAAAAAGTGTTAATCTGCAAGAAACCTGCCTTTGGGAACTTGCATTATTTTGAGGTAGAATACTAGTTTCTGTGGCTGTTGTTTGAAGCTTTCCAAATGTAAACTAGAACTGTCTCCTCAAGCCTGTGGGTGGCTTCAGTGCTGCTGCTGGCAACAGCTTTTTCACCTGCAGTGCAGGTAAACTGGGCAATGCTATTTGCAGCATCACTGCATTGCTCAGTTCAGTAGCCAGTGGGGTTTTTTTTGGGTTGTTTTTTTTCCTTCAGGATGCTTGGAAGAAAAGCATATGTGTGCATGTGCACACATACCCAGATATGTGTGAGAAGGTAAAAGTAGGATGAGAAAAGACATGGTATTAAAAGAAACAGCACAAAAAACCTCAATAAAAACAACCAAACCAGCCCTTGAGAAGGAGGAAAGAAATAGGTTGAGAAGGAGAAGAAAAAAAATGTTGTTTGAAGGACTCTTATAAGCCCACAAAGGGAGCTTTCTGAAAAGATGTTTACTTTGAAATGTTTATTTCTCAGGGCGATTCCAAAGATGAAAGAGTTGAACAAGATTTGATGTTTCCAAGATTCTGGGTAAATGATAAGTTTCATAACTTCCATATTGATGAATTGCAATGTCATGTATGACTCTATCCTTTAAATAGTGATGAAACACTCAACCCACAAACAGAACCATTTCCCATATAGAGAGCTAGGAATGCTTATTGTCTCTAAAACAGTGTTTAGGATGAGCTTAAAGAAACTTTTCACTTTAATAAAGCAAAAGCATCACATAAATCACTGGAGTCATGATACCATAATTCTTCCTGTTCTTATTGTTATTAATATATGTGCTTGGTTCTGAGCTCCTCAGTACAAAAAAGACCAGGAGCTGCTGGAGAGGGTCTAGCACTGGCCACAAAGTTGATGAATGGTCTGGAGCATCTCTTATGAGGGAAAAACTGTTTAGTCTGGAGAAGACTTAGAGGGGAATCTCATTAATGCATATAAATAATCTCCCAGGCAGGTGCCAAGAGGATGGTGCCAGACTCTTCAGTGGTGCCCAGCGACAGGCCAAGGTGCAACGGCCATAAATTAAACACAAGAAGTTTCACCTCAGCATGAGGAAGAGCTTCTTTCCATGGAGGGTGGCAGAGCACTGGGAGAGCTGCCCAGGGAAGGTGTGGGGTCTCCCTCTCTGGTGTCATTCCAAACCCACCTGGACACATACCTGTGTCACCTGCTCCAGGTGACCCTGCCTTGGCAGGGGAGTTGGACTGGATGATCTCCAGAGGTCCCTTCCAGCCTTAAAAATGATGTGATTCTGGGATGTAAGATCATTGGTAATATAGATGTAGGAGTTTGCAATGTTGTCCACTTGCATTTCAAAGGTATTAAAGAGTCTCTGTTAAATTATTGTAACTCTAGACTGGGATATCATAGTATTCTCCTATATTCCTAGTTTGAGTGTTAGGCTGTATGTATTTCTCAGTTCCTGCTGAGTCACCTTGATTTTCCTTAAATTAGTGGTGGATAGCATGAAAAATAGAATACTTTGGGCATGGCCTAAGAACAGCATTGCAACAGGGAGCTCAGCTGATGGTAGCACAGGCTCATTCTTCTGCCTCAGTTGTCAGTGCTAAGTGGGGTGAGTACCTTCACAGGTCTTCTTCAAACTTCCCTTGGTCTTTTGTGAGTGAATGCAGTTCTTTAGAGATCAGAAACTTAACTCAAGTAAGCAGTTTGTGTCGAAGCCGACACTCACCTCAGACTGCCTTTGAACTGTTTTCAGTGTTCTTGATTGGACTGTTTGGGCATGCAGAAAGAATGAAAATAACATATTACTTGCTTTGCTGTGTAACTAATGGATATTTGATGTTTCCAAGTCTTGTGCATTTGAAATTAATGTATTAGTATTAATCTAGGGGAGATGATGATAGCAGTAGTGTGAACAAAGAAATGGAGAACAAAATGGAAAGACTGAGCTTCTGCAGAAAGGAGAAGGGCTTTAAAAATGGCAGCCTCAGTCTGACTCAGCAGTGAGTGCCCTGTCCAGGTTTGAGGAGGCTGGTGAGTTTATGAGGTTGGTTTGGGGTTTTTTTTACATTTGTCTTGGTTTTTTTATGAAGTAATAAGTCTTCTCACAGTTCTTAGAAGCATGTTACATAGCCAATTTCTTTCTTTCTTACTCATGGCTTAGCTGTTATCTTGCCCTGCTCTAGCTCTGGGTTTGCCAGTTCTCCTAGATGCAGTGGGAGCAGTGCTGAGCTGGTTAAACGGGGTTTTATCGGTTCGTGCCATATCCAGAGCCATGGGTGTTGTTTGCCCTGTGCACCGAGCTGCAGCAGGGAGGCACAAGGACTGAGCCATGGAAATCAGGCACCCTGAGCCAAGGAGCTGGGACTGTGCTGGCTCAGGGGCCTCTGCTGCTGACCCAGGGCTGGACCTGCGGAGCGCTGCCAGGGCAAGCGCAGAAAATGAGCAGGGTTAGCTTCCCTTGATCACTGCAGGTAAAAATGAGGCTGCCTATTTCAATTACAATGTAAATTGCAACTTTTGCAGTCCCGTATTGTGTTTCTGTTGCACCTTCTTCTGAACAGGAGCTGCTTAGAGCTTTTTGCTGTAGAAGTTTACTTGCAGAGATAAGTCTTCACTTGTTGATGAGATGTTTAGCCTGAGAAGCTCTTGCCAAAATTAAGACAGAATGAGAACATCAGAAATAAGGAAGAAAATCAGTATTCCTTGACCGTTTAGCAAGCAAAACATTCTGTTTTGTTTCAGAGATGGCTTTGTGTGTGTAAATTGTTGCTGTTTTAGTATATGTTTGGTCTGAGTTTAAAAAGCTGGAGAGAAATAATCTAATTCTGCGGTAAAGTTTAATCAATTTATAATGCAAAGGAGCAGCATTTGGTACTGAATTGAGGAGAATTACAGCTGTTTGAATTAAATATGTCACAGTTAAGTTGCAACAGCACTTTCAGGATAAATGAACCCTGAAAGAGAAATGAGCAGTAATGTGGCACATCCTGAGCCTTGAAATTCAAGCACAAATTGCAGAGGAAAAATGCAGAGCTTTTAGGCATTATGAGAAGAACTTGCTTTTTGAACCCAGTTGCAAATTCTGATGTTCTGAAGTTGGATAAAGTTTTCAGAGGTGTTGTTTGTGAGAGCAAACACTCCTACTGCTGTTCCTTGTGATACAGGACTGGATTAAAAGTTCGGAGTACTTTTTGTTGTAGTGACTGAGTTACTGTAACTGAAGCGAATAGAGCAAAGTAGATTTTCAAAAAACCAGCGCCTCAGTGTTGCAGGGATGTTTTTTTGTTCTGATTTTGTTCTTCAATTAGTGGATTGCATGCTTATGGGCGGGGTGGGTATGGAGCAAAACACTGGACGCTCCCTCTGGAAAGGTAGAAAATGTAGCAGGATGTTCACTATGCATTTCCTGCTGCCTTCCTGCCTGTTTCCAGGCCTTGGGCTCTGCTGGGTTTTCCTCCCTCATGCTATTTTGTCTTTTCCGAATGTTTGCTTGTCGTGGCACACTAAGTAGTGCTCTTTCAAGCAGAAATGCAGGTATGTCAATATTATCATAATGTTACTGTTTAATCTAGTTACCTTAGAGAGGACCTTGTAATTTCTGCAGTGCTACTGTTCACCAAAATAATTAGCCTACACTAAACTGCAGTCCATTAAATTTGACCTGTGTGCATAATACAGTAGCACAGGAACTGTAATCTGTAGCTGAGTGCTCATGAATTAGTGGTAATCTGCATACAGTTAAAACAAGCAAAAGGAGAGTGTAAGTATAAATGTTAGAATATAAATACAGCTGATTGGACTGGCTACATCTACTGCAATCTTAATGAGCAACCAAGAGAGCCTATATCACAGATGCTGCTTGTAATCCTTCCCTTGGAACTTTTTGACTTCAAGCTCTGTAATCTGTTTTGCCTATTCTTCCCCCCACCCCCTTCCACAGGAGCACAGGAAGTTCAGCTGTGACATATAAAGGCAGGAAATGTGTAATGAATGAGCCAAGCCAACTCCTTCTGTAGCTATTCTATATGAATATTAATGCTACTTTTGAATGTAAGTTTCTGTTCGTGGTATTATACAGCTATTGAAAGTGAAGTCTAATCTTTGGGGTTTTTTTTTCTCCTTAGAGCACAACAATGGAAGAAACAGCTATATGGGAACAACACACGGTGACTCTTCACAGGGTGAGTTCATACAATTGGCTGTGTGTGCCTAACGCAGGATACTGGTAGGTTTTGAAAACAATAGGAAAAAGCCAGATGTCAGGAAGTAAAAGGAGAGGAAACTGTCATATTCCCTTGTTTAAATTTAGAAGTGTTGTAAAAGCTCCATGTGATAGCTCTATTTGTTTGTTGCGTTTCAGAGATAAGCCTGCCTACGAATAACCATGCTAGAAACAAAGCTGTAGGTTACATCTGAACCTAACTGAAGGCAGGCAGAAATCTGTGTTCATTCATGGCAGGGCTGTAACTATGTGTGAAAGTTTTCAAACTTTATTTGCAGGGACATAAAACAATGTAGTTGCATATAAATAAATGTATTCAAAACTGTCTTATTTGCTTGCCACTTTCTGAAACCACTGGCTGGAAGTAGTGGTTCTGGGTGGTCAGAATGTGTACCCTGCACAAAGGAATGTGTGCTGGGAACCAGTGAATAGCAAGACTGCTTTTGCATTTAGACTGACTCCTCTTGTTTGAGTTACTCCTGAATTAAATTGAGTTCTGATGCAGCTATCATGGAGCTGTACAAGAGAGTCAGTAAGGAATTAATTGCTTAGGAAAGGTCAGAGCAGGGTGGGATGCCATATCTGGCAGCAACTTAGTATTAAAGCAGCCACAGAATCATAGTCCCAATAGCTGTATTCATCCCAGAAACAAGGAGATGTGGAAGTGTTTTCTCAAGGGAGCAAGTTATATCATTTGCCTTCAGTTCATCATAGAATAAAGGCATTTTAAAATTGTAGCTTTGGTGGGATGAATGGACCTTGGACAAAAATGTGTATGTGTCGGTCAGCTGGGCAGATAAAATGTGAATTCTCTGTCTGACCTGTCAGCTGTTGATACTAAAGGCTTCAGTCTTGTTGATTCAATGTAACTGTTTGGGCAGGTGCCCATTTGTGAAGGGAACAGTTACACTCAGTGTGACCAGAAGGCTGACAAAGTATCCCATCTCTGACTGCAGCCACATGTTGAAAGGAAAGTATAAATAAAAATGGAAATGCGTAGTGATGTTTATCTAGGCTACTCTTTAAGCTTCCAACAGTTTTTAGGTCAACAAGTTTTTGAGCAAGAAGTGTTAATTTTATATATAATTAATTGCCCTTTATGTTTTCATCTTGAAGCTGTCCAGTCATCCCTGTAATCTCTGTAAACTTCAAGTTTTTGCTTGTATTACTGATTAAATCAGTACTGCTTTATAGTGAAAACCAAACAAAAAATGCCGTAGTAATACAAGGTTGGCTCGTAGGCTTGGTGATCGCTCATTATCTCTTGAAGGGGACCTTTTCCTGGTCAACTGGAGCAGTAATTTCAGTGACACCAGAAGTGAGACATTTAGTCTATGCAAAAAAGAAATAGTGAAATGCTACAATATGGTGTTACCTTGGGCAAAATTTTAAACAACTGGTATGATCCAGAGATCTCGTTTTTGGTTGCACTTGCAGCATAGTTAGAAGTTCTTTTATAGCATTGATGTGAAAGTATGATTAGATTATAATTTTGGTTATGATCTTTTATGTGCCAAAATTCTGCCAACTCTTCTGGTATGACTGTTTTGTTACCTGATTAAGTAGCTCTTAGTTAGGTGTTGAAAACTGATGATATGTACTGCTAATAACTTCAATAGCATTAATTTAGTCAGTTAAAAACAGTTATTTCAATCTGCCAGATAACAAAACCAAACCCCTTATGCTAGTATTAAACAAATATGTGCTTAGAATAATCATGAACGCTGGTAAGAGGGTTTACTGGTGAATTCCAACACTATTGTCAAAAGACTCATTAGAAAGTGTTTTGGGAAGTAGGGGCTGGAATTTCTCACCAAGAGTTTTTGTTGCCTTTCTTTACCACCCTTCCAGTATCCTGGGCTGGACTGCTACTTAACTCTTAAGAGATTGAGCCAGTCTCACATTCAGTTAAAGTTTATTAGGTAGCTACAGTTTATCTTTTATTGAGAGGTCTTCTGGGTTTATATACTTAACTGCAAAGTACTTGAAGGAGGAACCATGCACTTTGTATATCACAAGGTTTTTTTCCTACTTGGAGCTAAGTTCTGTGTATCTGTGGTAGATGTGTGTCCTTCCCCCAAAGCACAGAAGCCAGGTATGTACCTACCTTTTTGCCTGTCCCACACTGCATTTCTGTGGGGAGGTAGAATAGTACAGCTCTCTTTTTTAGTGTTTTTGTCTACAACATCTGACAGATGAAGTTCTGATAGAAGGAATTTTTTAATGCAGTTTTACTTAATGTACATATTAGTATCTTGTATAATGTGTAGTGATCAACATCTTGCTATTTCCAGACATGTCTAGGAGCTAGGCTAAGTTTTCAGAGAGCAGTTCTGATAATCAGTTGTCTCTCAAGATGATGATAGGCAGCAGGATAAAATGGAAAGTAGGCAGGCTGATTTTTACTAGAAGGTTTCTTATGTGACCTCTTAAATTTTCAGAAGGATTTAGGATTTGATTTTTGAATTGGGAGTGTTTCTGAAGACCTTGATTTATCTTATTAGAAACTCTTTATCTGACTTGTAGGCCCTTTTAACTGCTGTCTGTGTAGGAGACTGCATTGTTTCAGGGCTTCTGGAAGAGAACATCAAAGTATGAAACATAGTCATCTCCATACTGGTGATTTGATTTGCAGATCTACTTCTAAAAGTAGTATGGCAAGCAGCAAGATAAGGTTTACAGTGAGTTTCTGCTGCCCTTAGCCTGATATTTGTATTCCTTACCATAAGTGGAGAATTCTAAAAATATTTTTGTTTATGGTGAAGCAAAGATAGAGAATATTTAAATGAAATTTGACATAAATGTCTTTGCTATTATCTCTTTTCTCCATTTCCTTCCCCACCCAAATACGGTGCAAACTAAGTTCTGTTTTTTAAAATAATGGAAAACTAAAAGCAGGAGTGTCATGAGAGGAGAAATATTACTGTTTTGAAAGGGTTTTTAATAACATATTTATGTAGGCTATTATATATTTTCCCTGACTTTAAAAAATAAAACAGAAAAAAATCCTCAGCTCTGGTCATGAGTGGACATTTAAGATCCTCCTTCATGGCACCAGATTTCACTTAATTCTTGCATCCCAGCCGTGATTTCTGGTTGCTCTGTGTAGGATGTGCTTTGAAAATAAGTCCATTCATCCTCTAATGAATTAAAATGGATGTAAAAGAAACAGTAAGGTGTGCCCTTCCCAGTCCCCCACACTTAGATTAACTTCCTTCTTGGTAGCAGTGTGGACTAACTGCTTCTGAACAGTGAATCTCCAAATCTATATTTTAGTACTGTTCCTGTTCACTGCTTACAGGCAAATCTGAAACAAACATCTTTTTATGACCTCTGTTTTGGGAGGAAATAGGAAACAGGTTGGTTTTGGGCAGTAATTAATGTCCAAAAAGCTGAACATCATGTGTCTTGCAGCCAGATGCAGACTGCCATGTTGCCTCTGCTGTCACAGGAGGGTTATGAAACTCCTTGCTAAAGCTGGGTCATGTTTGTTAAAAAGTCAGAAAAAGAGAAGGTGAAGTCTGCCAGCACGAAGTGTGTGCTCTGTGAAATAGAGGGGTGAGATTGACCCAAACCTGTTCTTTTCCACCCAGTGACTGCATTTTGCGTAGTTGAAAATTGCAGAATAAATTCTTGAGTAAAATGCAGCACTTAAATGGTAATATCCTCAAAATGTTTTCTGGGCAATGGTAAAAGAGCTAGATGGTTTGCAGATGAGTTATATTTAGAAAGCTTATTTCCCACCCTTGCTGCTTCCAGGCAGAAATGTAAGCATCATTGTTGTATCTTGAAATATCTAACAGGAATAACTTTTCAGAGGCATTGACCTTGCTGTAGTGGCAGGTCACCCTAGAGGGAAAAGATTGAAGCAAATTACTTTTGTTAAGATGCAGATGATTTGCAAGTGCTGACAAGGTTTTGATGTATTTAATGGTACAAGTGATCTTGGTATTATTCGTAAGAACTGAGCCTGCAGTCATACTACTGTGTGCTGCAATCCTGTCAGTTCCTGAGCTAGTGAGGTCGAGCTGGGTAAATACCATAATGGGAAAACTCAAAGAAAGTGTTGCAGGAAGTGATATAGGGGTTTGAGCCAGAGTTGCAGCTCAGTGGAATGGTTTGTTGTGCTTACTGAAGATTGAGGTCTTGCTGATGACCGCCTAAGGTCCAGGCCATAAAAATGCAAATGAGAACTCTCATCTCTTGGAAGAGACTGGGTAGTTACTCCAAAACTCTGCATTCTAAAGGTGTTTATTTTTAATCTGTCTCCTGTTACTGGATTGCATAGCATTGATTGGTTCATTGATCTTGTTTTCTTTCGAAAACTTGTACTGATCTCATGGAACGTTTTTGTGTTTGGCATAGGAATGCAAATTATGACCATTAGATGCTGGAAAGTAAAAATATTTCTCTTGTAACATTATAGGCCCCTGGATTTGGATTTGGTATTGCAATATCTGGAGGAAGAGATAATCCTCACTTTCAGAGTGGTGAGACATCAATAGTTATTTCTGATGTGCTGAAAGGAGGCCCAGCAGAAGGACTGCTACAGTAAGTGCCAAACTTTACCTGGGTGCTGGTTTGGGGGCAGTCATCTTTGTCACTAGTAGCTTAACCTCCCAATTGTTTTGGTCTCAAGTTGTCTGTCTGTAACTGCTGGTGTAGTAAGTTTGTAACACAGGTAGTTTGCTTGGGGGCACCTATTCACCAATATTTTATTTTTGCATAAAGTATTTATACTGTGCATTGTGATGTTTTTCATGTAGAGAAAATGACCGTGTTGCAATGGTTAATGGCGTTTCGATGGATAATGTCGAGCATGCGTTTGCTGTTCAGCAGCTGAGGAAAAGTGGGAAGAATGCCAAAATTGTAAGTGAATGTCTTGAGGATTTGGGGTTCCATAGTCATAGAGCAAAAGTGAAATAGTGTGATGTCTGCCATAAAATACAGGTGTGATGCAAAGTATAACACCTGTGTGATGTTTCAGGTTTAAGTGATAATCATTGTATGTTTATCAAGTGGGTCACTCAAAATGTTTTTTAAATGTGAATGATGGTGGTTGCATAGTGTGGCACAGGATAATTCAGACTCCTTTATTGGTAAAATTCTTTTCAGATTGCCAAATTGTGGCAAGTCAGCTTTGTTTAATATTTGTTTACTTTGTTGGATACACTTTTACTGAGTTTTTCAAAGGCTGGTGCATGCTAAAGGACAAGCTGTTCAGGCACTAACAGTTCTTTTTGTGCTCAGTAAACAGTTTGCCAAAATAAAGTATAATTACCTTAATTCCTATAATTTTGTAGGCTTATTCTAAGTGGTTGGTTTTTGAACTTTTGCAAAACAGAGCAGGGCATCACCAAACGGTAGTAATCCAGCTTTCTGTAGAAGTTTGGGGGGTTATGCTACCAAAAAATAGAACAAAAAATGCACAATATTTAGAAGTTTCTTAATTAATGAAAACAGACTTCTAGCGCTTGTAGAAAAGCTTTTCTGCTGACACATTTTTAGTGCATTTATGTGCTTTAATGCAGTTGCAAAGAAAGTGTGATGTTTTGCATTTGTAGATTCAGCAGCAGTTCTTTAGAGCTTACAGAAAACAATGTGTGGCAAGCTGTGCAGGGCTTTCAGTATCTTAAATATTTGGTGTGTAGATTTAGGTAAAAAAAAAGTAATTAATGAAAACTTTATGGTAGAACTTGGTTTTGTTCTGTAATGCATAGCAAACAAATCTCTGAACAAGGCTGGCTCATATTCTGGAACCAGCTGTCTATGTTGTGCAAACCAACTTTGAACTTCCAGAGTGACTGCTCCCCTTCCTCCATGTCTTGCATAAACATTTTTTTGGAAGACTGGGAGACTTCAAAGTTGAGGATAATCACTGTCAATAGCATACTGAGTATGGACTAGATTACATGTTAGCAAAAAAGGGTTTTAGCAGTGCCAGTAGTTGATTTTGTGGTTTTAAACAAAGAGAGGGCATTCAAATATGCAGCGCTGAAGACAGAATATTGTGTTGTGCTACAAAGACTGTTGATTGTTACCCTTTTGCCACTTGTGCAAAAACATTAAAAAGGACTAAAAGAACTGTAAAACCAGGTTTCTAAAAATCTGTATTGATAATAATAATAATAATCCTGTAATAATTGGATATAGTTTTATAATGAGGATGCAACAGTTCTGAGCATTCGCCAATATGTCTGCATGTTTTGAATGCTGAGATTAGCTTGGCTTCTGACATTTAGTAACACCATTAGCATTACACAGCCAGAGGCTGATTCCTGCTGTTGGCTTGTAGACTATCCGAAGGATGAAGAAAGTTCAGATTCCAGTGACTCGGCCAGACCCTGAGCCAGTGTCTGAGAACGAGGATGACAGCTACGATGAAGAAATCCGGGATCCAAGGAGCAGCCGTGGTGGTCCCAGTGCCAGCAGGAGGCACGAGAAGAGCTGGGTCAGGGATCGCAGCGCCAGCAGGGAGAGGAGCTTGTCTCCCAGGTCAGACAGGAGGTCTGTCACCTCCAGCCAGCCTGCAAAGCCCACCAAAGTCACACTGGTGAAATCCAGGAAAAATGAAGGTAACCTGTGTGTGCATCTCTTGCTAAAACTTCTGCTGGTTTTTAAAGGCCAGCTGCTTCACTCAGTGTTGTGTTAAAGGCTGTGTGGGGTGAATGAACAGTGCTGTTACCAGTTTGCCCATTTTACCAGTAGCTGGCTCAAAACTTAGAAAGTTCTCTTGTATTTGTGGTTCTATTTTTCATATTCCAAAATCTGCATGCTTAGTTAAGGGTAAAGTATTGTATAGTGTAAATAAATTCCTGCAGCCAACATCTGGTAGTCAGTACCTACATACCTACACTTTAGCTGAGCCTTTAGTGGGTGTCTTGTTTGGAAGAGGAAAAATTGTAGGTAGCACCTCAATTAAGCTGTTAAACAACAGCTCTGATTATAGGCAGTGTTAGAAAAAGAGACTGATACAATGGTAAAGCTATAACATATCCTGCTACAGCCCATTGTGTGCCAAGTTCACTCTCCTGTTTGTGTTGCCTTTGTAAATGCTGTATAAAGCAGTGTTGTAAATCTCCAGATACCTCACTCTTTTCTACTGTAACTTCATCAGTTTTCTTTTTTCTTTTATTATGAAGAGTATGGTCTGCGGTTGGCAAGTCACATATTTGTGAAAGAGATATCACAGGATAGCCTGGCAGCAAGAGATGGCAATATCCAGGAAGGAGATGTTGTTCTGAAGGTACAGTATATGGTGGTGATGGTTGTTCAAAGGCAAAACTCACTGATACAACTCTGCCTAGAATTGGCTATGTCAGTAACATGATTATAGTTAATAGAAGGTGTGTAACTTTTCATTAAATTATTTCAAAGATCAGATTTAATATGAATCAACTTCCCTAAGGAAGCGAAAATTACTAAGCTCTTTTGGTATTATTCCCAAAGGGTTATTCAGACAAATAATGCCTACTGTAAATACACAATAAAGACTATTGGAAAAGGTATGAAGCTTTGCTTAGTTATAAGTAAAATGTAGTGGAACTGTGCTATTGTGAAACATTAAAACTTGCCTTCAGGTTAATTTATTTTGTTTAGTTGGGTTTTTTTAGAAATTAATATACCCAGGGTTAATTTTTTGTGCTCCATCCCTGGCAGTGTCCAAATCAAGTGGATGGGGCTTTAAGCATCCTGGTCTGGTGGGAGGTGTCCCTGCCCATGCCAAGGTGCTTGGAACTGGATGGTCTTTGAGGTCCCTTCCAACTGAGGCCATTCTATGATTTAAATTCATATTAACAGTTTTTATTTCAAGATAGTGCTGTGGATGTGTTGGTGCAGAAAAATGGACCATTCTTTGCTCTGTTGAGTATAGCAGTGCTGGTTCAAAAAACATTACTAGTTGTTTGCAAGTTTTGTATTAGTGCTAGAAGCTTTGACTTTGAAAGTTGAAAATAATTTTCTATATTATGCAATATTTTGGATTAGCCCAATGGTCTTCCATTGTATTATAGTAATTTCATAAATATTTTAACTACTTCTGAATATCATTAGATAGAACACCTCTCTTTTTGCTGGAGATTGGCTGGGGTTTTTTTAGTAAGTTAATATCTGTTCTTTTTTCCTGCTCTATTGCAGATAAATGGCACAGTGACGGAAAATATGTCCTTAGCAGATGCCAAAACATTAATAGAAAGGTCAAAAGGCAAATTGAAGATGGTTGTTCAGCGAGATGAACGAGCCACACTGTTGAATGTCCCTGATCTTTCTGACAGTATTCATTCTGCTAATGCTTCAGAAAGAGATGGTGAGTATAAAAACTTGATTTTTAAAGAGGAAAGAACTCCCTGTGTTGTAAAGACGTGAAATACTTAAGTGGGATGAGAGGGTGGGGAGGAGAAGAATTAGGAGTAAGATTGTAATATGGGTAAATGTTTGTTTGAATGTGGTTGAAATCCACTCCTTCAGAAACCGTGGAGCAAAAGATACAGTCCCTGTTCTTGTGGCTGTTCTTACAGGAATACTAAGTTTGTTTTTTGTGTAATAATCATAGATTTAACATCTTCATAAAAATTCTCTGCAAAAGCTTACTCCCATTTAAACAGGTCATGTCACCATTTAAATTACAATCATTTCATGAAAAAACAACTTTTATTTAACAGACATTTCAGAAATTCAGTCGCTGGCATCAGATCATTCCAACCGATCACATGACAGGCCCCGCCGCAGTCGTTCACGATCTCCTGACCAGAGGTCAGAGCCTTCAGACCATTCCAGACATTCTCCACAGCAGCCCAGCAACGGCAGGTGATGGCAGCATTGTATTATTTTTAAATCAACTATTTAATGTAATATATAAGTTGTAGGAGTGCTTGGATTTATATGGTAACAAATGTGAAGCAGACCTATGGAGGCAGTAATATGACATTCTTTGTCTCAAGAAGTGCAGATAATAATGATCTGAATGTTTTAGACTTGAGGAGAAACTGAACCTTTCTTTAGTGTTACATCTTCTTTAAACATAATCACAGAGCATGGTTGTGTGAATGACAATATAAGTTTGATAGCAGTATATGTTACTGAATAATGTGTAGTTGTATTTTGGTTTTAAAAAGCAGTTAGCTGCAAGTAGATTTGAGATGACCTGTAGCACAGTTCCTGTTGCATGTCCAGCCTGGGTAAACTTGCTGAAATCTTGCTTTGTTTAGGCATGGGGTTATCTTCTGTTTCTGAATACGTTTAGTTCCTGCAAAACAAGGTTTATTTCACAGCAGGTTTAGCTTTTACACTCTATTTTTAATATTTGAACTTGGTAATGGAACATTGATAATAATTCTTCATTACGTAAGTCTAATTTTATATTAATTCAGAGACAAGTAATGTACTGTATGGTTTGGAATTTTTTCTCCTGAAATATGAAACTTTAGTCCTGAATAGCAAATCTGCCCAGTTTTGCATTTCCACAGTTTGGAAACAGACATTCTAATTTACTGAAATAGCGTTTCAGTGTTGGATTTCAAATTCTGTTAAATATTTGAAAGAGAAAAGTTTCTCTTTTGACTGCTCATAATATGATGGAGCAGAAATTAGAATTGATCTGTGCAAATTTCTAATTCAGAGCCTCTATTTGAAGATTTTTAGATGCTGTTCAAAAACTCTGAAAAAACAAATTGCAGCTTGCCGTTTCATTAAAGATGTGCCTGATTGCTTATTAATAAAATTAGTTTGCCCAAGGGGAAAATAACACACCTTTGATGCTTTTAGAGTCTTTTAAATATCAATACAACTGCAAGAGAGATTGTACCTGCATGTACACCTGCTTGGGGTTATGGGTTACAGAGGTTTTTGCTTCTCTTATGTGTGCACTGTTCAGAGGGACCACAAGGCATGAAAGCTTGTTTTCAAGCAGGAACCACATTCATGGGCAGCACTTAAAAGCAGGGTCCCAGAGGCAGGGCTTTGATTGTGAAGGCTGTGAGATCTCTGTCACATTTCAAAACTGTTTCTTGACATGCATTTCTAGTGCAGCCTGATAGGGCTTGTGGAGGGAGGAACAAAAAAAAAAAATAGATCAGAACTGTAAATATGACTGACTTAGCCTAGTGTTAGTGCTTTCCTGCTCTATTGCAGTGGCTTAGGTAGATGGTCACTTCCTCCCTGTAGACCAAACTGTTGGAAGAATCAAACCTTCCCCGAGAGGGAACTTTGAAGTTATCTCAACTCTGAATGCATCCGTTATATCTTCTGTATGAGCAAGAGCTACTTTGGCATGGCTTGACTTCCTTTGCGCCATGTCCCTTTCAAGATCAGAAAATCTGGGCCCTGAGCCATGTAAGGAAAAACATGGTGAGAGCAACTTCTCTTTGAAATGGTTGTTTGTGCAAATTTATATCTACTGTAAGATCAAATTAGTTGTTAACTATTTATTCTTTTTAGAATTTGGTGGAAAATCTGGAGGAAGAAAAAGGCTCGAGAATAGGCTGAGGAAGAAATGTGAAAAAAGTCTTCCAACTAAGCTTAAGGAGGGTGTTAAAAATGCATTGAACATAATGAGTCTTTATTTAGCCACTGTTCTGCCTAGTATTTGTGTGTTAATGAGGAGGGAAGTTCCAGGGGAATCCTCTTAGTCCTGTCATACAACCTTGAGTACAGACTGACATTTCTTTGTTGGCACCAGAATACAAAAATCTGCTATCTGATCTGCCTCAGTATTGCTTTGGGGTCTGGCAGGGTCTCTTCAGTGTTGTCCACCTTTCAGTATTCCTCACTGATATGTACATCAGGCTGCTTGCAATGTTCCTGGATGTAGGGTTTCCAGAACAATTGCTGTTGGATCATTCTGTAAAGCATTAAATAGTGCTTTATTTTTCTTTAATCTAAAGAAAGTTCACAGATGTCTCTTGAACAGTCTTTTAAAAACTCAAATTCTAAAACATTTTTTTTACTTACTAACAGAAAGGGCTAATTTTGCTATGTATAATCTATGAAGAGTTGTACTTCAAAAGTTAGAATGAGGAAAAGAGGTCTCTGCAGACTACCTCAGGAAAAGTATCACATATCCTTTCTTAGCTATCTGGTCTTACTGCTAGCACTAAGAAGCTGTTGAGCTGGGTAGGGTTTTGGTGTGACCCATCCTAAAGACTGACATTTAAAGCCAGGTGCTGCCAAACCTCCCAGATGATATCTCTGGGCTGCCCTTTATTAATTGAAAGAGCTCCTGCTTGGGAACTCTGTCTCCTATGCTGACTTCCTCACCTAGATATTGGAATGGCAAAACCATCATCTGGTATGTTTAACACTTCAGCCTCAGCAAGAAAGATTTGGTAGCTTGAAGGAATCACTGTAGAGATCATTATTATTTGTGGAAGAATGAGGCTGACTTCTGTAATACCATTGCCAGTTTATATGTAGGGTGAGAGATTGGTTCTGTTCATTTTCAAAACAACATGAAAAACCAGAATGTAAGATAAAAATCAGCCCTATTTTGAATGTCTTTAGGAAGATGCTACTTTGCTCTTACTCTTCTTATGCTAAGGAGTTTGAGATGTGTTAAAAACAGATTTGGGAAGAGCCCACAAGTTCATATTTTCCATAATTTTCTGTAGAGACAAACATTGTGTGTTGCAGGTCATCTCTTGTTCTGCAGTAATAGCACTAACATGTAGCTGATTGTATTTTGTCATTTTAAAATGTTTCTGGTAAGCACACTTTGAAAAAATGTCAGGGAGAGGAAGTGAGGTAGCGGGGGCCCTGACACAGCACAGATGTTAAACAATAGTGTCACAGTGCACACAGGGAACAACACTTTTGTCTCTTGGGAAGTGCAGCTGTCAGTTTTTAACGAGTTTTCCTCACCTGGAACCACTGGTGGCATCAAGTTGTTTCCTGTATCATCTTGTAATGTGAAATATTCAGGGCTTACTGGACAGTTTAAGCAAAGTCAAGGAAAGAAACCTGCTCCCCTGCTTTTCTGATGTTTCCATTTTCTTCTATCAGCTTTTTGCCACTTAAAATTTCATGGGTTAGGTAGAGTAGACCTGACCTTTTTCAGGCTTTTGGGTTGGCAGGGTGTGTTTGCCTGCACACATAGCAGCAGCCCAGGAGCCTGTTGCTTCAGATCCTCACCTGACTATTTTGTGCTGTGCCCTCAGTGCCTGTATTTTAGTTACTGTTCTTGAGAGTTTCCACATTTGCATTCTCTTGATGTGTACAGGAATCAAAGCAGCATAAAATTACACTGGATTTGGACTGTGTAGGGGAAATGTAAAATGAATTTTGTCTTTGTATAGTAACTATAGTATTTTTTGCCTTATTTTTAAAGCAAAACAGATATTCTTACTTTAGAATAATGTTCCTTTCAAATGTTAGGAGATGCTTGGAAACAGGTAGAGAGGGCTCGTGGGGAAATTTACAGTAGTGTCTGATTAACTAGTGCTCATCATCCAGAAATCTTAGGGGAGTGGAATTAGTTGCTGCTTACAACATTACAGAACTTTTTCGTTTCTAGGACATTTAGCATGCATTTAGCTATATATAGCTAAATATGTATATATCTGGTTTTAATAAGCCAGGAACTATTTTCAAGGGAACAACCAGTCCGGTCATGTTTTAGTCTGGTACTGTCTAGTTTATGCATCTAAGCTAGATATCTAAAAGAGGAATAAGAAAACCTTTTATCAGTGGTGTTTGGGAATAAAGTAGAAGGATAAATGCTTACTTTTTATTTTGTTAGACATAGTGGTTTTAGCATCCTTTTAATCAACTGTGGGAGCCTCCAAAAGGGACTCTATCTGGATAAAAAGAGGCATGAATAGGGATTTTAAATAAGCTATTGTGCTTGTTTTTATCAATGACTTACAACAAGATGGTTGTTTATAATGCAAGAGTGCTTCTCTTCACAGTTTGTTGTGGTGATTGGAGTACTTTCCTGTGTTCTGTTTAGCTGCCTTCAGGCACATGGTTTTAAAACTGGCAGAGGAATGCACTGAGAAGTTGTAGTATGTCTTGGCTGAATAGCTGAGTGTTGTTTCTCTTACTTTAGACTTCATTTTGCTTCAGGAAAGCACATTCTACTTGTGTTTTGATTTTTGTAATTTCTTTTATTCTTTACTGCATGTCTTGGATGAGCAGACTTGCTGGAATCTTTTCTGAAGTCATATTTCCTAGTCTTGAAGCATTATTTCTGATGAGGATCTTAACAGTCTTAGCTCTGTATAATGGGGATTTGATCCATTTGTGCTTTATGGGCAGTGGTGCTCATTACTGCCCAGTAGCACCATCTAGCTGTTAGCAGTGCAGAACTTCTCTCTCTATTCCCTCCAGTACAGACCTCTTCTATATGAGAGCAGATGGGTTTGCACCTACTGACCAAGCCATTGTTATTCTTGAGAAAATACCTTTCCCCTCCGCTTCTTGTCAAATCAGTCTGGTATTATATGAAAGGCTGCTATTTGTGTCTGTAGTATTTCAAATATTCTTTAAATCCTTGCTTATTTGCCAACTCCCAGGAAGAAAACTTTCTTTTTATAGCTCATTATTAATATTCATCTGTTCCAATGCTATTAAATTATTTAGTGTTCATCAGATAGCAGTGTAGTGGTTAACATTTCAACATGCAGCACATGTTCAGTTCTGCTGTAGTACAGCTGGTAGCTGTAGCTCAATACAACAATACAAGAACACCTGATCTTTTGAACTCAAGGAATAGAAATTACATTCTTTAGAATTTTCCTCGCTTTCATTATTTAGAAACAAGAACTTACTTTAACTTGTCCTAAATTCCTTCAATTTGTGCTCCAAGTGTGTGTAAGAAATGCATAAGAAGCAGCAAATTGTCTTTTGACTAAAATATGTGGATGAGAAGCACTCCCCTCTTGTCATAGCTGGGAATTGAAGGCCTTATCCTCTCTGAGGAGATGGGAAATGAGGAACGTATTTACTTGGCCCTTGGCAGGGCTTTGCAAGGATAAAAGGTGCCACACCAGCGGCACTTATGTTTCAGGGCAACTGACACAGAAGGGAGCAGATCAATTAGCTTGATCACAGCAAAGCCTGAGAGTTAAGTCTAAAAATCTATGATTTCTATAGGAAGGGGTGAGGAAAAGACTATTGTAATGGATTTTCTTCCTTTCTTCCCTTTGCTTCTCAGTTCTTTGTATACCTATCAATATACAGCATGTGTGTGTGACTTGTGTGCTTGAAGCTTCAGAGTCTGTGTCCCATGTGCTGCTGCTCTCTTAACTGCCGTGACTAGGGAGGTCCTTTGTTAACGTGCTCTTAGGGACAAAACAATAGGATTTAGAAATGGTAAAAGCTATTAATAATGTCTTAGTCTAAGAACAAAACCTCCCTAAACAGTAATGGTGATCCCTCACCCTCAACCTGATGAATGAAAGTATTTATTCTTTAGTCTTAGTAGACTGAGATGGTAGAAGCAGTTCTGTATGCAGAGTGGAATCTTTTTTTCTAATATAGTCATCGAAGCAGAGAAGATGAGAGAATAACTAAGCCAGGAGCTGTCTCTACACCTGTAAAGAATGCAGATGATATTTCTAAAGCTGTGGAAGAGGTGACAGTTGAAAGAACTGAAAAACAAACTCCACCAATCCCAGGTAAAAATAATAAAATATATTAATTATGCGTGTTGTTGAGAATGGATGACCAGTGAAGACTTAATGCTCTTGCATGTTTGTGGAATGACTTTCAAGTCTTAAAACAGACCAAGTCCTAATTATTTTTATTTCTGGATACAAACAGTCTTTGTAACCATAATCTCATTTATATCTTAAGAGTTTTGGTCCTGAAAACCTAAGTTGTGGGGTCTGTCATTATATAGGGGTCAGATTTCAGTGTTTAGGGTTGTAGTTATAAGTGATGGTTGTAAAGAGTTTTGTACTGATTGCTCAGACAAGGTTAAAATCTGTCATTTCTTTTCTGAGTGTTCAGCACTAAATGTGTTCCTATGGGTTACTGTAGCAGACTATATTTATAACAACGATGTATTTAAGCCTGTTTAGAGCTACTGTTCCCAAGATACAGCTCAAAACACTCCAAAGTGCTTTGTTCATGTAGCACTTAACTACAGTCAAGGACGAAGAAGGCAGGTTAACAAATGCAGTACAGCTAATCAAACCAGAACAAAATCTCTTTCCTTTTTCCCAAAAGGAAAGGATAAGCTAAATGGCAGCAGATAAAAGCCAGATGGTGTAAAAAAGGAAAAAAACCCAAAACAAACAAAACAAAAGACAAAAGATGATACAGGATGGTGTTCCGGGCAGGCTGGCACTTACAAGATTTTTGTTTACAGAATGAGGCACTTCAGTGAAATTACAAGTGGAGAAAGGAGCTGTGCAGATGGTTTAGAGGGAGCTGTTACTGAAAGGCTGGGTGCAATGAGAGAAAGCACATTCGAGCTTGAAAGTATTTGAGGACCTAAGGGATGAGCAGTGACACTTCTGCATGTAGTAGTCAGTAGATTAGAACTGGGAGGGTTCTGGTGTTGATAGACTCTGAAAGATTTTGAAAATGAGAACAGTGGGTTTTCTGATACAGCAGCCACTATTAAAAAGATGGTCATAAGAGGTGACCTTTTACAGCAGTGTCATGAAGAGAGGCAAATGAAGTAATTTACATTTGCCAAGATGGAAAATAGTGTGGTAATGAGATTAGAAAGATGAATTCTGCATTTCTGTAAGATACTGAAGATCAATAATTGGCATAGTACCAATCCAGCCAGATAAGCGACCCTTAAGATGGTTCTTAATCCAAAATAATGTACTGATAATTGGTCTGAGGGTCTAGCAAACCAGTGATAAATAATGTGGGGGTTTTGTTGGGAAGGTGGGGAAGGAGAAATGTTCTGGTTTTGCATGAATGGGAAGAGGCACATGGAAATATCTAGTTTGGGTGGGAGGAGTTGTAGGCCAGTACATAAAGCTAATATTTAAATTAATGTCTGCAGATAAAATTCACTTGCCCAAGAGAAGCTGAGATAAAAGGTGTAGCAAATGGCATAATCCTTTAGCAGGCTCACAAAAGCTTTAGGGAAATGAGGATCCTTCCAAGACTGTAATGAAAATGTTAGAGAAGTGATTGGCAGAATCTGTGATGGTTTGATGCTTAGACTAGGGGCATGGGCAAGATGACTGTCATAGCTGATTGTGTCAAAGAAGGGTAGGAGGATAGTATTTGTTGTGAGGGATCATAAGAGGCTTAGCCTAGGAAAGGTTCATGAAAGGAAAATACTGTGTTACTGTATGGGAAGGACCAGAGTCACACTAGAAAAAGGCATAATTACCCAATTGTTGCCTGAAATTTCCAATTTCAAACTAGTCTGTTCAGTGATTTGAAAGGAAGATCGTGCAGTTGTTGGTAAGATCAGGAATATTAGGCTAGTTCAAAGTCAGCTGCAAAGGAAGTTTGGGAATATTTACTGAAGTAGTCATTAGGCCAATGATCACACTGCTCTGAATGGCATGGTGACAGTGTCTTCTGTTGTGAGTTTTCTAGTATTTTACTCATAAGTGGGGTAGAGGGAAGGCTATTGAAGAGGTCACTAAGTCTTAACTAAGTTAACCTTCACATTTTCATCTTTAAATGACCAAATGGGAAATCTTTGGTGTTTTCCTAGAACCAAAGCCAGTGTATGCACAAGGAGGTCAGCC
>VYZP01037820.1:2209-18643 GCA_013400635.1 Hypocryptadius cinnamomeus | reverse complement strand
GCTATTAATGCTGCTCTCACAGCATCATCATAACCAGCTCCTAAGAAATAACATGCCTCAGCTTGCTGCATTGCCTCTAGTTTTAGTTTCCTGCTTGCAAAGGTAGCTCTTGCTGCAGCAAACAGGAGCATTTGAGGTTTCAATTTAATCTCAAGATATGCATAAACTTTTAAATTAAATTATCCTTTCAAACTCTTACTTTATTCTAGGACCCTCTTTTAAAAATTTTTAACATCTTTTTCTGTTTGCTTTTATACAAAATCAGATGAACCAAACACCTGTGAAACCTGGAACAGAATTTGCAGCTGCTCACAGTTATATGGCATCTGCCTGGCATTTAACTGCAGGTAGGTCAAGATTAAAAATAACAACAGAGAGCTCCTAATTAATACATAGGTGCTGTTTTGGCATCCAGGAACTCTTAAAATATGAATTCACTGGATAAATCTATCTCAAATCTTGTCTCCCCTGTACTCTAACTTTATGTGAAAGACACATCTGCAGTTTGTTTTCTGTGTTTATTCACATTTGCTTTAAAATGTAGTATGTCTAGTACCTCCACAGAATTTTGCATGCAAGTCACTTAAGATTAGATTTTTCTAGGCATCCATTGATCACATTTAGCTGGTGTTTGGACATAGAGCAATTGAAAGAGCAAATCATGAGTTAAATCACTCTGGGTTTTGTTATGGGGAGAGTACCACAAGCTTTAATCCTGCTGATGCAAGCCAAAAAACAAGCAAGCCTACAAGAGGACACAGAAAGCACCTGGAAAAAAAATAGTATAGGGAGTGCAGGTACCAAAATGTCTATGCATATGTCTGGGGGCTGGTTTTGTATTTCTTCAAAGCAAACTTTGTTTTAAAATATTTTGCTGTGGAAAAAGACCAGTAAGGATCTTTAACACTTGAGAAAACAATCACTTGTTTTCTACCTATTTTCTCCTTTTTTTTTTCCACTCAATGAATCATAAACTTGTTTTGGAATTTTTTTATTTTTTTAATCATTACGGGAACAGGCCAGAAAGGAGCAATAATTATATAATGCATTACAAAATAAGGTACTGTTGAAACCAGAAAAACAGCAAAGCAACCTGCTTGTGGTTTATTTCCTGGGTGAGAAAAACAGCTTAGGGTGTGACTGGGAAGAGGAGGTTTTTGCCATGGAAGTGTAGCAACCACCACCCATGAATTAGGAGGTGTTGAATAATGGACAGTGAAGTTTTGGGGTGCAGATGACTAACACTGGACTTTATTTCACTCTCTGCATCCTGCCCATGGCTCTGAGAAGGGTTCTCCATATATTCTGCCCATCTGGATGTGCATTGGGTTTCAGCCAGGATTAAATCAGCTGCATACAGAATGCTGATGATTAACTTGCTGTGACTATACAATGAACATTTCTTTGCATTTAAGAGCAGGACCCAGGATTCTGATCAGACTTCAAGTCACCACGTTCTTCCTCCTTAAATTCTAACACGTATTCATCTGAAATAAACAATTGTCAAAACAATGTTCTTTCAATCAGTTGTTGTATTGCAGTGACAAATTTATACTCAAATGTAGCCTGCAGTTAGAGTAAATTGATTATGATGGACTGCCAAATAAATAACAATTGTTGCCCATTATAAGTACCCATAAAATAAACATTGACTAGATATTGCTGTGTAAATCTGGTGGATAGAGAAAATGGAATTGATGTGCTTTATATTTTACTTGGTATTTTAATTTTGAGATGTGAATTTCATAGCATATCTGTTATGAATGCCAAACAGCATCCTAAGTTAATTTGCTTCATGCTAGGCAAAAGGTAGCAGCAAAATCCCATGATCCATTAGCTATAAAATATGAAGAACACTAAAATAAAGTTCAGGTCTCTTAAGGAGACAAAACTGGTGGTGTTTGGAACATAATGATCAGAAAATTAAAATAAAAAAAGAAATATTGCTAGAATAGAAAGTAAACCTAATAGGAAAATGAACTTCACTATTAGAGGCTACTATGTTAATTAAATTTCTGATGAATAATGCTGGATTGGCAGCTTGGAATGCAAAGGGATTTTTAATTAAGAAAAGAAATCCTGCTCACTTGAGCAGTACTTTAGTAATGGCATTAGATCAGTAGGGTTGAGCTCTATAAGTAGAACAGATAAATAGCTGGATTGCTTCATTCCTGGTGCTTGAAAGAATATATATTGCCAGGTCTTCTTATCTTCCCTATTAGAGTGCCACATTTTGCTCACTTAAGATATTACATTAGATGGTCCTTTAACTTAATTCCTTCATTCCTTTAAAACTTCGGATTTTTATATATGCCCTGCAGGATTTTTTTTTTGAAAGTCCATGCATATGTGAGTCATAGGAATCTTTATTAGTTGGTGTTTTGGGCAGTTGTCACCCATATGTAACTTGATTGATCTGCCTTTAGTGGATGCTAATTAAGGGGAAAAACATTTAAAACACCTTCAGAACCCAGGATTTTCCCAGTTTGGTGTAATTTCCCATTGTCAATTTAAGATCATTCTGTTACAATCTGCTCTAGTAACAATCAGCTGGTGTGCAATCAGATAAAATTTGTATTAATAGTCCACAGAGCCTTCCTCAGTTTCTCTCTCTGTTTCTCTCTTGGCACATGTGATCTGCTGTCTCTGTCTCCTTGTGATTAAAATTCCTGCTAATTGTATCAGGATATTCCCCAGTTGATAGTGTATGTTGGAACTGGAAAATGTCCATGTGGAGCAGGAGAAGAAAATCTTCCACAGTGAGGCATGGGTTTATTTCTTTGTCAAGGATTTCCTCCCTCTGAGCAGTACAGGAGGAATATGTTTACTGGATTTATATTTTGAAGAGCCCAGATATTGTTTAAAAATACTGTAGCTGAGGTATTAAAGTGGCATTTTCATTTGAATGGGCCTCGGCTGCTCTGCCCTGCAGTGGTGCCTCACTGTGAAACTGGTGTTTGGAGGAGGAAATGGAGAAGAATTTTCTAGGCTTGCTTGGAGATGGGTGTGTGCAGGCAGAGCAGTTTTAGCCCTCTAGAAAGAGGCTATATTTTATTCTAGTTGAAGGAAATAAGAATTTTCTTGGTGAGAGATGCTCCAACATGTGAAAGTGGTGTCCATTCAATTCTGTCTTGTCAGTAGATGCTCTTAGAGGACACAGCCAGTTTGACTGGGATAGATGGGCTCTTTTGCTTAAATGTGAGCTTGGTAAATAATCCAGAAACTCCAGGGAAAATGGGGGATTTGGGGGGTGTTCTTGATTAATCTCTCTCCTTACTAACCATTTGTGAATATTCACATCTCAATAGCTTAAAACTCATCTTTCTCTCTCCCTGTTGCTTATTTCTGGTTTCCCCACGGTCGCTGTCTTTAACCTGGCAATAGATGGCCCAAGGTGCCCCACTAAGCATCCCAAGAAACCATTTGAAATTAACTAGAAAAGGAAATAAGTTGATAATTATAGACATGAGTAAAGTGAACATTAAGACAGTCCCAGTGGCAAACATTCAAGCAGCAGGAAACAGCAGAAACAGGTTTATCTGTGCTTCCATTTTTGTAGCTTCTTTATGCATCTGATTACAATTCTCTTTTTCAATGCATATCACATGCCTCCTTCTCTCCTAACCCTCTCAGGACTTCAGGGATGCTTGCTGCATGACATACACACTGCTGCTCACTTAACAAGCATCTTCTCAGTATTTTGCTTATGCCTCATTTTTCTATGATTGGTGTTTAGGGCTGTGTCTGATGACCAAGATGTGCTTTGAGATGCCTTGTGCTTTTCTATAGTGCCTGAATGCTTCAAAAGCAGTTTTTCTTCACAAGACTTCTGAGACAAGCAATTCTTATCACCTCCAGGAGGTTTTATGATTAAAAGAAACAACTAGCTTGATTTGAGACAGTGTAGTTCTGACAAATCTGAAACATGCAGGAAATATTGTTTAAGAATGTGTAGGAGTAAACTGAATTTCATACTGTCAAAGTAGAGCTCTCTCAAACTTCACTTGCAGCTGTGAGCCAATGAGATTATTTCTTTACTGGAGCTGCAGCCACAGTTCAGATACCCAGAAATTAACATGCAGACTTTGCTTGTTTAAAAAAAATAAAATATTAGATCAAGCCACTTCTCCAGTTTCAGTCAGAAAATATGAGGCAGAGAGAGGAATTAAGTTTAACCTTTAATTCTCAACCCTGAGCACACCTTTTTCTCCTGCAGGCCCTTAGTCTAACTGCTGCATACCTCCCAGTCTCTGTGAGGATTATGGGTGCCACCAACAGAGTAATCACTTTTACTTCAGAGCTTTCCTGCCTTCCCAGAGTGTTTCATAGCATGCATGATGAATAAAGTATTAATTGTGAAATTGTGAAGGTGGTTTCTTTATGCATATAAGGAACTGATGCATAAAGGAGACTGATTCATGCTTATACCCCAATGAATGCTGGTATTTCCTCATTTTCATAGAATCATAGAAAGGCTTGAGTTGGAGGGGAACTTAAAGACTATCTAATTCTGACACCCAGCCATGTGCAGGGACACCTTTTATTAGACCAGGTTGCTCAGACCCCATCCAACTTTGCCTCAAACACTTCCAGAGATCGGGCATCCAGAACTTCTCTGGACATCCTGTTCCAGTGCCTCAACACCTTCTGAGTTAAGAATCTGTTTCTAATAACTAATCCAAATCTCTCCTCTTTCAGTTTCAAGCCATTTTCCTAACTATCTGCCTGTGTAAAGTGTCACTCCCTATTCTTATAAAACCCCTTTAAGCACTGGAAGGTGTCTAAGGGGTCCCCCTGGAACCTTTCCTTCTCCAGCTGAGTTGTTATCACAGTCCTTGCATTAACAGGACTGTTTATGTGTGAGCTGATGCTTGCACCCAGACCATGACTAGAGGGAAAGTGATGGGGTGGTATCTGACAGTGAGTCTGTACTGTAGAGGGATCCTGTTTCTGGAAGGCATTTACTGTACAACCAGTGGGACACCACTTCTGGCAGGAGAGAAAGGGCATGAGTGTGGACACAGCTGCAATATTTCTTTATTTCAACACAGAGATGAGCTTTTCCACTCCTTCTGTTCTACCCTGTGATTCCCTCTTGTTTGCTGCCCTTCCCCCTCACTGAGCCAGCCCAGGTTTTCTCTCCTTGCCAGGTCTTTCCACATGCTTCTTTTTGCACTACACTTGCATATAGGTCAACTGTTGTCCTCTCCTTGGCTCTGGCAGCCTCTCTCTTTCCCTGGAATTTGTGTGGCTGTGTGGATTTTGGCAGTTTCAGGGATAGTTGTGCTCAGCCCTGTGCTTGGGCATGCCCTGTGGAGGGGGAAGAGTTGGTAATCATGGCTGCAAAGAGCCACGCGGTGTACGTGGGAGTCAGCTACTCTTAGAATTTTAGCAGCACTCAGAGGATTAGAATAAGGCATACTCCTCATGCAACAACCACTACCATGTAAAACTCTGAAGTATTTGGGTGTTAGAAGAATTGGGGAAAAAACAAACATGTTAGAAGTAAGGATATTTGAATAAAACACTAGATTTTTCAAATGTTATGCTCTAAAATACCCCATCTTTTTTGGTTGAAATTTTCCAAAACTTATAGTTACTTTACACTGCAAACACACAGAAAAAAATTTCATTTCAAAACTTAGCAGACCTAAAAATATGATTTTTAAAATCGATATAGTTACATGAATTTAACAGGTAGAGCTATACATATGGTAGCTACTAAGCCACCAGCACATGGAACTGTGCCTCTATCTACATAAGATTGACCTGGAACCCAAGCAATAATCTAAAATTACAGGATTATGTGTTTTATTTCCAATCTCTGAGCCTTAAAATGTATATATTTCAGGATTTTCTTTCCTCACTAGAAGGCAATTCCCAACATAACTAGTCTTGTCTGTCCCTCTTTTCTTCCCCTTTCCTTACTGCAATAAATTGTTTTTCTTGATCTACATTATTGAAATGAGATTGAGTCCTGCCAGGCATCCTTCAAAAAGAGAGAATGTACAAGGATGCTGGAGCTATTAGTTAAACCTCGTATATAGAATTTTTCATTCTCTTTTAGCTGTGCTTTGTCATTTTCTTAGAGTTTTATTCTTTGTAATAACATGACCTAAAAGTACTTCACAAAACCAAAAAGCAAACCAACAACTAGATGCTTGATTCTTAAATGGAGGAAGAAAAAGGAAATATTCTTGCAGAGTTCTGAAACATACAGGTGGAGGAAATGAACCAGATTTCATTCTCCTTGGGTAGATTTTGTTTCAAAGTGGTGGGCAAAGATAAAAAAAGAGTCTTGGAACTTTTCCAGGTTTCTTAGCATTTCTGTGAGCAGCCAGTGTTCCTTTGGATTACCTGAAGTATTTTTAAGGGGGTGCTGTACACCCTCATACCAAAATAAGTCAAATATACACTACTGCTCATACTGCATAGCTCTGGTTGCACAGTTATTTGTACCTAAACGTACTGTACAGTGTTAAAAGTAGTTGAAAGGATTTTATACTTTCTCCCCTTGATTTTTTTCCCCCCTTCTCTTATTCTCCTACATTTCTACTTTTGTATTTTTTTCTCTCTCTCTTTTCCACAACTCTCTACCTCCTCATTTTATTGCTGACATCAAGCCATAGTTAAGGTCAGATTAGATTATTGATCTTCTATGTCATTACTTGTAAGTCAAAAGAGTACCTGTTTCTTAAAAAGGGAAAAAAAGGAAAAACCCTGACTCTTTACCATGTAGAAATTCCCTGTAGAACTTCTGAAGAATTTCTAATCCCTTCCATCCTATTCACAGAGAGGCACATGCCACCTCTGTTTTCATGTCCATGAAGGAAAAGATGGACTGAGGAAAATTAATTCTTCTGTTTGGAAGAAAATAAATTCAAAATGCTATATTTGTATTTTCACAGCTGGTGACCACACAGTTCATGGTGAGTATCTTAGAATGTGACTTCCAGGTCTTGGGTGCACAGCAATAGAACTGCAAGAAAATTCATAACAAAAAATGCTGTGTGAGAAAAGGACAATGAGGGCCTTTCTAATATTCTCTTTCTTCCAATGCCTCTGCAAAGGAAAGTTAATTGCTATTTTTGGTCCTTTTCTCTGAGATTAAGAAACTTGGAAAACTTCATCTGCAAATCAGCTGGAGTTTAATGCAAGTCCATAGGCCCCCTTTTTCTGAGCCAAATGGTCTTTGTCAAACGCTGCTACAGAAAATTTTCTCTCACCAGTGTTGACTTTTCATTAAGATACCTAATATTTGTTTGAGCCGTCCTTATTATAATGATTNATTTGTTTGAGCCGTCCTTATTATAATGATTTAGAACTTTGTGATAAGAACAACCTTTGAGATTTGAAGCACAGATTTAGAAACCTTGGATAATTGCACAGTAACAAACTGTTCAAGATTCTTTGTACTGTGTAAGTACCAAACCACCTTTTGTACCTTTTTCCATGTCAAGGAGTTGAAAAGAAGTAAACTCAAGAAAAAAGAAAAACTGGTATTTTATTTTCTGGATTCATGCAAGACATTGTGGTGTGGCCACTCTTATGTTCTTTTCTGGTTAATGCTTGTGGTTCCCCTAATGTATCAAGGTGTCATTTTATCGTGTATGACACAGAGACAATCATAGAAAAAGATCTTTCCTCATCCCCAAAAGGTGCAATGCACTGTAAGAAACAAAGCATGACAAAAGCTGGGAGGAAAAATCAAGCAGTGCTTCAGTCAGTTGTCAGCATGAAGAGTATTACAATTCTATGGCCTCATTCAGTAACGAGGCTATAAATCATAAATATGACAGAGGAAAAAATCAGCACTACTTTTCAATAATGCATGTTTGGTAAGCCTCACATAAACTGCAAAAATCCTAGAGTAAGGCATGGCAGCAAAATTATGATTGTCTAGACTTGGAAGGAAAAAGTGAAAGGACAGCTCAGAGGGAATAGTGATAAGAGTCTGCAAAAAGCTGAAGGATATTAATGTAAAAGAAGGAGAAGAATTTTCTGTGATGTAGAGGAAGTACTATACAGTCATATCTGAGCCTTGTAGACTTCCTGCCACCACAGTGTTTTTCTGCCAGTAACCTCAACACTCATAGAGAACTGATATATTGCCCTTCTGCCTGTTACATTAATAATCATGAACTGTTCTGTGATAGGCCATGTAAAAAGAGATAAAAACCTAAGGGATGACCTACTAAAAATAATCTTTAATCCAATACCAGGAGAAGTCTTTGCAATGACAATGAGAAATATGAACTTTAAACTGAGGGAGAAATAAAGAGTTATGTGATCTCGAGGGTCATTATTTACCCACCAAGAGCCTAAATCAAGTGAATAACTACACAACAAAATGCAAAGGAATATGACCAGTGGACAGAAAGTCAGCAAAGGGAACATGCAGAGGAAAAGAGGGAACAGTATAGGTACTGAAGAAACTACGTGTCATCTCAGAGACTGGGTGTAGTCAGTGAGAAACCAAATATTTATACACCAACACCACAGCATAGTAACACAGGGGAGGAAGTTGAGCTGGTGGGGGAAGTGAAACTACACGAGTGGAGGACAAGAGGAACATGGTGGAATAAGAATCATGTTGGTACCAGTTGTTGGCACTGAGATGTGTTCCATATGCAAACCCTATTCTTTATACATTGTTAAGGCAGATGGAGAGTGCAACACACTCAGAATATGATCAAAAATAAACAAAAAAGAAGTACCATGGCTTTAGTGGAAGAGGTTTGACTCAAAAGTAAATCCATTTTAAAACAGTAAAATAAGTTATTGTGTGCCAATACTATAATCTGTATAGATTTTTTCAGATTTTTAATGGTGTTAGGAAATACATTTGGAAATTGCTTTATTGATATTTTTGCTTTTCCTGATAGGGTTGAAAAATAAGTCTTAATTACAATGATGAGCCTTAGAAATTCTGAGATTTGATAGTTAACACATCTTGTCACATACCTGAATTAAAAAGGGATTATGTTATTTAGCTTGTTTTGGGTGCATAATAAAATATGCTACAAATATACTATAAAGGAGTTGGTCACAGAATTTACTTGTGACTTGAATTATGTCAGCTTGATCTGCTGTAAATCAAGGGAAACATAAAAGGAGATCTGTGAATATGGCCTTCAGTTTTGAGAGAGAAAAAATGGAATAACTTTCTTGTATGAATGAATGGCCATGAGTTAGTCAAGTTATTTGAGCAGGAAAGCTGAGAATCTTGCATGTAGACACTACTGACAGTTGCTTAGTTAGAATGTTGTGGAACCAGCAGGAATTCTAATGTTGTGCAAGGGAAAACTTAAGGCACTCTGTACCTAACAAGATTATAGGTACCTCCAGACATAATATTACCATAAGTAGAGCTGGGAAAAAATGGAAAATGGCCTGCTTGCCAAAAATACCCCATGTCTTAGACATGAAGTATATGGCTACAGTAAGAATCAACAGAAAGCCAGTTGAGACAGACCTTGTTAAGAGCAGGGTAGATTTCAAGAGATCTTTTAGCCATGTGAACTGAGAAGTTTGTGGTGAAACATGTTCAATGCAGTGAGGATGTGTTCAGGAGTACAGCTCTTTTCAGTGCCCAATCTTTCACAGATTTCCACGTTTGCCTGTATGCTAAAAATTGTGAGGCTGACTTGCTTCGCTTTATTATACAAGGGTCAGATTAACATCAAAGACACACAAATGTTTTTATCAGCACTTACAGAGGAAGGGGTATTATCTGCATATCTGTTGGTGCATTAGTTTAACCTGGAATAGAAAAAGCCTTTAAGAGCAAATTTGAAGGACAAGATAACTCAAAGATTGAAAACAAGGAAGCATCCAAACAGTGATTTTGCAAACAGACCACTGAACCACATAAATTTTTTATCTCTTTCTCTAGAAGATCAGGGAACTACTTGGCAGTGAGGAGAATCTGATTTATTTTAATTAAATGCAACATATATAGGACCGCATTAGAGGCTATCCATAAAGAAGAGAATGTGTGCAAAATTTAAAGTGGAGAAGAAGCTGGTAAAAGAGAAGAGAGATAAAGGAGCACCTTGGGAGTGAAGAGTTGGACAGATAATGACAAAGGTCTTAATCTGTCGTCATCACAATTACACAGGTAGGCTTGATTGCATTGGGTACTGGAGCAATAGAAATGAGATCAAATTCAACAGAGAAAAGCACTTAATGGAGAGACTAATCACAAAACAACTCTGAGCTGGCACTGCCACAGGGGTAGTGGGCAATTAGGGCAGGTTAGAAAAGATGAATTTAGGTGAGAAAATGGACAACTATCAGCTGCTGACGAGATATACAACCCTGGGAAAAGACAAAAGTCTTGGGAGATATCGTTCAGAGCATTGCTAGTAATGATGGAGGGTATTTGAACAACTGATGGAAGCTGGAAGAGGTGCAATTAAGGGCACAACAGACGCTTAAGGGAATGGAGACCATCAGGAGAAATTTGCATTCTTTGGCTTAGAAAGACAAAGAGGAAAAGGGGATATTGCTCTCTGTACATGAATGATGAGGATAACCAGTACCAAGAAATGACATCTTACCCCAAGGAACACATGATCAAACAGATAGAGGTGCTTTGTCTATATGGCATCTGAAAATGAGAACAAGAAGGCTCTGGAGGAGCCCTTCATTAGAAATAGTCCAAAGTACTCATGGGACTTCTAAGACAAAGATCAGAATAATATGAAAAATCACTTTTGTGCCTAGGTGACTGTTTGAACAGGAAATTGCTCTGAGTGAGCTTGGAAAATCCTTCTAAACTTGCAGTAGAAATGTGTATTCAAACATTTGTGAATAGTTAGTCTCTGATTCCTCTCCCCAGTTCCCTTAGTCTACAATGCAGGAACTGTTTAGTTCTTCCATATAAACACACTTCTCAGTAAACATTTCCTAAGATTCATCCTTGTTAACACAACAATGAACTTATTCCTAAATGTAGCGGGTTAAGTAGCCCTTCCTGTAGTAGACAAGGAGAAAAAACTACTCTTTTTTCACCTTTATAAATGCTATGGAAGATCCTGCAGGTAAAAAACCCAAACCCTTTCATTTTACTTTATTTGAATGGCCTGTCATCATTTTAATGACACCAAAATACTGTCTCCTCAGAGAACTGCTGGCCTGCTGTGTCTGAGGAATTGCACAGGTCAAAGTTTGAGAAAGGGGGGCAAAATGCCAATTTCATCCTGCTGAGATTATTTAAATTACAAGCAAAAAATGCCCCTCTTAAATATTAACTGGGTATTTATTTTATACTACTCTTTAGTTAATCACTTCTTTCTTTCCTCCTCCCCCCCGTTTAGTAATTGAAAACATTTTTCACTCCTGCAAGAAGTCCATATGTGGCACAGGACATCACCATGTGTAATTGCACAGGTGGAAAAAGACTGGCTTTGCTACACCAGCAGAGCTGTTCTGAACAGCTGAAGTGCACAGAAATTATGTGCTAAACTCTTGCCTTCCACCGACCAAGCTCTCTCACTTCTTTCATGCACTTATCTTGCTAGTGTAATATGTACAATATCACTTGGAGATGTGGTGTTTGGGGTTCCAATGGCAGCCAGCGTCCTGGTTGCTGGCAGCTTTGGTTTGGGAGGAATCCAGCAAGTTTGTGATTCTAGGAGGTGCTACCCCACTGTTGGCCACGTGTGACTGGATACGGACGGTGGCCATTTTCCACGGGGAAGAACTCACTCCCCCAGTGTCTCAGGCTCAGCTCTGAGGTGGTGTCTGGGGCCCCAATGGCAGCCAGAGTCCTGGCTGCTGGCAGCCCTGGTTTGGGAGAAATCCAGCAAAGCTCACGATTTTAGGAGGTGGCACCCTACTGTTGGCCACGCGTGACTGGACATGAACAGTGCCATTTTCCATGGGCAAAAACCTCATTTCCCCAGTGCCTGGGGCTCCAAGGGCAGTTTGCCACTCAGTGTCTGAGTTAATGGCATACCCAGAGTGGCTATGTCAGCCAGGAATTTTTATGTGTAAATAGTGCATAAAATGATGTATCATATAGGAAACAATAAAATAACATGTACTGTTAATCTGATAAAGTAAATATTACATTATTGTTCATCATTGTTCAAGACTTTAGAAAAGTCTTGCAGAAGATTGCAGTTGGTCAATTACAACATTACATTGTCAGGAAGCGGGCATGCATTTATAGCCACAATTTAGTTTTGCTGGCCTGGATGCTGAATAGGGGAGACAATTGTGGCTGACAGAAAACGAGAAAGTGGTAGAATTGCACAGAACTATCTAATCCCTTCAATGTAGGAAAGTCATAATCAAAGGGAAACACTCTAGGATGGTTGTGGAGAGGCTTGAAAAATGCAGGATAGATAAAGGGAAGGGAGTACAGAACAATATACTTGGTCTCAACTGCTCTGAAATTTCTCTTCATGTATCCTAGCCTAGCATGAGATTGAATAATTTCCCTGGCAATGTCTTTATCTAAATGTTCAAACCCTAAGTTAGAAAAAAATCTTCACTTCTACAAGGCATTTTATTTCTGCAAAAGCAACACTTAATGTTCATTTCATAAAGAGTATGAATTGCCATAAAACTTGCTTTTCCTCTGTGAAATTGAAAACCCTGAGATTCCTCAGGTTTCAGTGTAATAAATTTTATACAGGAGAAGTAACTAAATTTGTATGTTTGAGAAGAGAAAAGCTGTGTAAGAAATTCAATAATTTTTCATCTATCTGCTGAAAAATTTCTGGAAACCATTTTAAAGGTTTTGAATGATAAAACTAAGCCATCACCATCCTGCTCAGGGGAAAATTCCCCATAGGAAGCATGCATAGCATCAACTAAAATGATGTAATTCTTTTCAGGAAGGAACACATTAAGGTCAACATATGAAGCCCAAAAAGTAATTTTTTACATGGTGCTTTGCTTTGTAGATACAAGTCCTAAGTGATGGTATTCCTAAGTGACAGGTGATGATTAAACTAGAGTGGAAGAACTAAAAGGCAGCAACAAAAAAGTGGTTCCATTTCTTTGCCTCTGACTGCCATTCTAGTAAATGGTCCAGAGGTAAGACCATATGATGATTGCATAGAGGCGTGGCAAAAACTGAGGAATGAAAAAAATCAAGTTCTTGCAGATGATGTATCTGATTCTCTCAGATTTTTGTAAGGAGAGGAGGTTTAATGCAGTAAGAATGATTTCCAGCCTGATTATTCTACATTACTCATAATGAAAATTTTTTTTTGTTTTCTGGGAAACCTCCTCAACTGAGTTGCTTTTAGTACTTAGGCAGGTTGATTTCATTGAGAGCAAGCAGTGAGAGGGGCAGAAAAATAAATTAAATGTTCTTGTGAACATACAAGTTATAATTTCAGTGGGTTTATGTTTATAAATAGTGCCTAAATTCTTTGCATGAATCTGCATAGCAGTAGGATTTGATCATACTTTCAGCTGCTGCATTCAGACATGATTATTGGTTTTGTTTCCAAGTGGTTGCTTCACTATTATGTAGTACAAGTAAGAAGTTGTGGTTTAAAATTGACCTTCAGTCACTCTCTCAGGTCCAGGAGAGGAGTTGATAGAACTGTTTATTATACATTTTTTGATAGAATTTGCCCATGTCCTTTCTGGCCCCTTTATATCATATGAACCTGTTTCTAAATGGGATTTTAAATGTACCTTGGTTAATGCCATCTGATCACTGATTATATTTGTGTAAATTTGGACTTCTGCATGGACAGTGACAGATCTCTAGGTCATTTGACACAGGACAATCAAGCATAATCCACACTGAAGATCATGTCTGAGTTGGTATCCTACAAGACTTTGCACTTCTGGTGTTTTTTAGAAACCTGGTTGAGGCTAGACTAGATCTCTTGAGATTATTCAGTCCACCTGCCTTGCTCTCCTAAAATATCTGTGATGGTGTGTATTTGCATGTAAAGAGACATGGCATGAAGAGCCAGGCATGAGGTTTAACATATTAAGGAGTGCCAGCTGGGTGCAGAGCAGTGAGGGTGAGCCAGGCTTGCCTTGCTGCTCAATCCCACTGCCTGCTGGAGCATTGCCGACACCTGGAATGCCTGTACTATTGCCTGTAGTTTCCTACTGGGCACAAATACTTTGAAAGTCCTACTTCCCAGAAGTGATGGAGTGCAAGTGCAGGGCAGAAGACACAGGCAACAGAATCCTTGAAGGAAAACTGGCAGTGGAGATATCACCAAAACACAGCAGAAGAGACTGAGTAAAACATAAAGCTAGTTCTACTTCCTGCTGCTTACCAGTCTGAAATCAGCCTGGAATAACTCAAAAAATGAGCCAGAAGTGATAGTGGTTTTTGGTTTGCAGACTGTGCTCCTGTATAGTTGTTAAGGGAGAACATTCTAGTCTTGACCTGTACTCATTTTTAACATAATTAATTTGAAGGAGTTTTGCATGCAAACCTTGCTGCTTCATTGTTGGGGTTTTTTTTTCCCCTAGTTGCAGTATTTTTTGAAAGAACATTTTGGCATACTATTGAATACTATTTGGAATACTATTCATTGGAATTCAAAGCATATCTGAATTTTGGAAGTTTCCCCACTAGTCCAACAGATGTGGTAAGCAATTATTAGATGCTAAAAATTCTACCCTTAACCTTAACCCTCTGTTGTTTCTGGGTGGGTTTTTGGACAGAGGACAACATTTTTTTATTTTAATGCAAGTGTGGCAAAGAACTTCTGATCTGTTGCCAGAACATTATAGTGTGTTCCTCCTCAGGATAGTAATCCTTTAGGTTTTATAGCTTATATTTTTGCATAAACAATTTGTAGTTGCAGAAGTGCACAAGCATAGTCATTAAAATCTGGTTAATATGGGGCAATATAAGTGTGAGGCTTAGACAGCTTGTGGTTACAGAAGAGATAACATAAATTGTTAATATAGATTTTACTGTACAAATGGAAATCTGGCATAAAGCTTTATTCTTCCTTTGTCAGCTTCTTAGTAACCTAATCCCATTTTATCCGACCTGGTAGAGACAGTAACAGTTTTCATCAGTAATTTTTAACTAGGAACAAACTCTGCAGTATTTTTTTTTCTATGCCTGAACTAAATAGGAAAATACAGTGTGAAGATTCAGTGTTTCCTGGGTAGCACGTGGGAGGTCAGTCATGTGCTGAGGGAGAGATTTAGCATCAGTATTTTGGTCCAATCCACTGAAGGTCAAACACATGAATTACTTTCTTCCTTGGCACAGCACCAGTACAATGAACAGCCCTTTCATGCATTTGTGGAGTGAAAACAAAAAGACTACTGAGAGAATGCAGGAGCACTCTGTCTTCACTTGGAACATTGTCTGCCTTTAGCTGAATCTCAGCTGCATCTCTGTGCTCCTGTTAGTGCTCCATGGCAAAGGTATTTGGTAGTTCCCAGGGTGGGAAGGACTGCAGTGGCATAGCTCTGATGATTACACATCTACTGCATTTCTTCCTGGAAATCTGGGAGAAAGCCATTGCTGTTCAGGTGTGTCACTAATGTTCTGCCTGCTGTAGGCATTTTTAAGTTTCTTCCAAGATTTTTAATCAAATAGAAACATGAATTCTAGAGCTGCATGATCTAGAGCTTTGGTGTAGAGGCATGAGAGGGGTGATAGGAGCTGTACCCCAGATGTCAAGAATCAACATTTTCCTCTGTTAGCTCTAAAAAGCCTTTGGTTGCTATGGCAAGGTAGTTTCCTCAGGAAACCTCACAAGTTCACTGCCTCCCTAGCTTGCTGCTCTTTATAGTGGGAGCAAATAGTCTTTTACGTCATTCAGCTCCTTTTTGCTTGGTTCTTTCTGTTCAGCCTTACAAACCACGGAAATGGGAAGTCCAAAATCTGAGAGCAATTTGTTGAAGATAAGAGTTTTCTGTAAGATCATGTTAAACATAAATACAGAGTAAAGCAAACCATCTGAATTATATCCCCAAATGTGTAACGTACTAAGTTTGACATTTCTTGCAATAAATTTTTGGTGAATTCAACAACTGAAGAAGTAAATAAGAAAAGGGGAAGGAAAGGAGAGGGAAATGAAACACAGAAATCAGTCAAAGGGAAAAGTTTTAGTTAAATAATCCCTGTTGCTCTTGAATAGATGAATTGTATGAATGAAGTAGCTTGCTTTAATAGCTGGCAGGAAAAAAGCTGATCTACATTACTTTCTCATAAAGAGTATTTAAGGACAATTTAATTGAGAACTTGCTGAAGGCCTAGCAGATAGCAGATAAAAGCAGTCAAAAATAGTTTGAAAATGTTTTTAATCTAGATTATCACAATGTTTTAATAAAGTGGCAGTGTTGATTTTCAAACTGAATTCTCAATCCCTTTGATAAAATTTTAATACAACCTTTGCTAGCATCTTTTCAGTGACTTTTAGAGTGAAAGAATCTGCTACATCTTCCACAGATATCTACTGGGTATGGGAGAGAGCT